>CAIGRB010047468.1:0-35545 GCA_903798255.1 Fraxinus quadrangulata | reverse complement strand
TATATATATATATATATGAACGTTTGAGTTTAGTATTGGGAAGCTTGGGAAATTTTTTTCCTCATAAATCATCTTAATTTCTTTATGAGAAAAGTCAACTAAAGTCAGCAGCTATGACTAAGAATGAAACTATACATATCCTGTTAGAATTGGAGGAGCTGAGAATAACTATGATATCCCTTTAAATTATTCTTTGTACTCTCTAGAATTATGAACACATATGACCCATTTTTACCCTTTTCTATTTGCATAATGTAAAATTGGATGATAGTGGGGATGCATTGATGCACCAATAAGATGCAAGGGTTTTGTTGTGGCAAATTATTGGATTCAGTTTCAGCTCTAAAAAAGCAACTGTTTCATCTTGCAAGAAAGATACAACGTAGTTCATGTTCCATATCTCCTGAAATTGCCTATTGGATAAATGTTTATTCATGCATTCGTGATTATATTTCTTTATCAGGGGAATGATGCTGGCAATATTGTTAGGTCTAAACGTGCTATTGCTTGTTTAAAAATTAGTTTTTCCCTAACTTAGATCCTTTTCTTAGCTTTCTATGTATGATTATCTTACTTCTAATAAATGTGCTTCTTGGGCCATGGTACATGGCACATATCTCCCAGGGGATGTCCCTAGAGTAAATGGGCAGCTGGCTGTTTCTCGTGCTTTTGGAGATAAAAGCCTTAAATCACATTTGCGGTCAGATCCTGATATTCAAAATACAATTGTTGATATCAGCTGTGATGTTCTTATCCTTGCAAGTGATGGTCTTTGGAAGGTGATGCATATTTCCTGTGTCAATTGCATTGGTTGTTGTTGTGCAAGAATAATTTTTTAAAAAAGAGTAGCACGCTAATGAATTGTTTGTTATGCTAGACTGGACAGTAAAACATTTGATTAAGGAATGAAAATAAGTTGAAATCTTACATGTTATCCTGTACAATATTGTTGAGTGATGTGTAATAAACATGCCCTATGTTCTTAATCTCTTCTAATACACGATCGATTCAGGTTATGGATAATCAGGAGGCAGTTGATATTGCACGAAGAACTAGAGATCCTAAGAAAGCAGCCGGGCAATTAATAGCTGAAGCATTGAAAAGAGAGAGTAAAGACGACATCTCTTGCATTGTTGTTAGATTTAGGTGATGAACTTATTTTCTCACGTCTTCGCCTCACATCTGCTGGGAAATAAGAAAAATATTACATTACACCCATATATCGGCCCAAGAATTTGAAATAATGTCCTGTTGGGGTAAAACCTTGTCCGATGCTAAGCAGGAGAATTTACAGAAGGAAAGAAAGGAAGGGGACACTTGTAAATTTTGTTTCTGTTATCTTCTTCAGTGATTATATTCCTCTTTTAAAGATAGAGCAAACTTCTGTGATCTATTTATATAAGAGGTTTGATTCAGATTGTGCTGGTGGGAAGGCAGTCACTCGAAATGTTGTGAACCCATTTATTTATTTATGCTATTATTATTTTCTGTTTTTTCACAAGTGCTACGGAAAAATAAAGAAATCCAAAGTATTCTTATTTCATCAATCAACCTTCTTGTTTGAGAATTTAAAGCATGGGTCTTGTAGAAAATTTCTCAAAATGTACATGAACAATGGGAATATGTCATCCAGCCAGATTGAATTAATTATTCTCGATGGCATTTGAGATCTTTCAAATTATACGTGTGTCTAACAAATTAAATAAAGTAACTTGAAATACACAATGGATTTTTTCTAAATAAATTAATGGATTTAGCTCATGCAAGTGTTTGTTTGGGAGAGATTATTTAAAGTGAAATGATTTCTACGAATAATGTGTGATTGAAAATGAGATTGAGAAAAAATGATATTTAAATACGTTGGTTGTACCCAACAATCACTAAATTAAGTACGTGTTTTATCATTGTTACTTTTAAAAGGTACTTCTTTCCAATTTTTTGAAAGCAGGCTGGATTGATTGAAAAAAAAAAATTGAGAATCGTTCTTGTTTATACATAAATATCAGATAAATAAATATTGTTTTAAGGCAATTCAAGAACCAAATTCCACACAACTTTACCTCAAAATTTTGGTTTAAAAATAAAAATAAAAATCAACATGGCTAGTAGAGAATTGTTTCCGCCGTCATAATTCAAACTTGAAAGCCCTAACCCTAATAGAGGGGACCCAATTCTATATAAATTAACCCTCCCCTTGCAAACGGTTGTCATACGATCGCCGCCATCAGCTCTCGCTCGATGCTTACTCCATCAGAATTTGTTCGTTCAAATTCTAATTTATGTATTTCTTCCTCTTCATAGTTTATCATAAAAACAGATTTCGTGTCCTGTATGTATGTGTGCGCGTTTTTTTGTACGAATTGCCTCTTCTTTCAGCTTCAGAGATTAGAGATCTAATGATCGATTTTCTGTGGGCTTTGTTCTGGAGGCAAATATCTACTTTCCAAGCTTTAAGATAACCCAGAAAATTTTTGCTATGTTTTCTGGGTTCGCTTGCTTTGGTATATTTCTTATTCTCTGTCGCATTTAGATCTAATATGTTGTTCTATGATCTACAACATTAATCACCAAAAAATGCACAGAATTACTTTGCATATGATAAAATTTTTCAACAAGAAAACCACTATGAAGCTGGACTTGGTCGATCACAACTCTTTTGATTTGTTAGTAACACTTCATCGACTTTTTACAACATTCAATTCAACTTACTGAACAATATCAGAAGTAACCTTCAAAGAAAGCTTCCAATTCGCACAAGTTTGCATTTTTAACGTATTTTTTTTCAAAATCACTATACAATGCTCAATTGGTTAAAGATTGCCACTTTATACAAGGGAGATTTATTAATTAGACAAAAATTAGTAGTGGAATTTAAAATGTCCAATTTTTATAACTTCCCTCGCATGATCATTTTTCGGTACAAGATATCATTTATATGCTGTACCATGTATTTGTCCAATGTAAATAGAAAAATTGCATACGGAATCTCTGAACTTTTCAAAAAGTGCAAATTGGTTCCCAAGTCTGCAGCTGTCTGATTTTGTTGAGTGGTGGAGATCATTGTTGTTAAGTTGAAGAGTTTAATTATTGTCAATTCTAATTATTGTTACTTCACAGTGTGAGATTTTCTCTTGAAAACATTTTTTTATCATAGTGAATTAATGCAACAGTAGGAGATGATGCAGTTGTATATTAAAGTGGACCCATATAAATCTAGCATGTTCTTGAGTCTGTATTTTTCTTTCTTCAAATTGATCGCTCGGGGGAATACAATTAGAATTTATAGATCCAACAGGTGTGTAGGTGTTTGGGACCATAGATGCAATTTTTCAATGTATAAATATGTTATGAGTAAAAACACTACAACTCAATTATCAAATGGCAATGCAAAAATGATAGGGTATGTTTGGCTCTCATTAAATTATAATTTGTTTTTTCCTTTTTTATCAACATATCTTTCAATAAAATAGAATAATGCTACGTGTAAATTCAAAATTTTTTCTTTATTTTTAACTATATATTTTTCAAAAAATTACTATTACAAAATCAAATTCTCTTCATAACGAGAATAATGGTGGCTAAGCAAGTCGTTTGGTCAAAAATTTTGAAAAGCTGCCAATTCTGTAAATGTTGTAAAAATTGGACAATTCTACAAAGTAGATATATTGGATAATTTATTACATAAACTAGCTTGACTAATGTTATACGATGTCATCCACTTTACTTCAATAATATTAATAATAAATGATGAAACCAAACAAATATAACATATTGTGTAAAGTGGTCTAAATAAGCAGTATAATTAAGAAAAGGGACTGCTTTCACTCGAAATGGAAATACAACAAAAGTTCAATTTGTTCTGCAGCAGTAAAAAAGCTACAAGACCTTGACAAATCAGTACCCCATATTTCATGTAAAATAAAACAGCGATTTTTGCACGGTCGAAGAGTCTAATATCTCAAATAATAATTTCTCTCGACAACTCCAGCTACCTCTGCAAAGTATCAGTAACAAGCAAACGATATAACAAGATGGAAAGTCTCTTACTCGCTCGGCACTTTGACAGTTCAGTTCGGTGGCTCTTGGACTTTGGCCAGTTTGGAGTACATTTTGCGGTTTACTTGGTCTGTGTGATGAGAGGCCGGATCGCAGACTTCAGGATTAGTCACCGAAAGTGGACACTTAGATATCAAAAAAAAAAAAAAAAGATGGAAAGTCTCTTACAACAGCAAATTAACATCAAAACTCGAGCTTTACACGATACATCTTCGAACATTAACACAACAAGATGGTCAGTCCATATCATTTAGCCATGGTGCATCGTCTTACTCAAAACATAGGATTGATAACATATGGTGAAACGACTAACTTTCAAATATATATTTTTATAAATTGCGACAACAGGATTACTATAGTAAAATCTTACCTCCCCTTAAGCTTCATCTCCCGTGGATTGCTTACCTGCCAAATAAAAAGAAATGTTACCAACTCTTATCGGTCCAATATCCCATTCAGTAAAAATAAGTGGTAAATTGCAGTAGTAATTGTTAACATTTATTTATGGGAGCCATTTGGAGATTGGAGAAAAGATTGAAAAACGACTCGAAAGAAAGTGCAACGCAATGTACCTCCCTCTTCTGGAAGATCTGATGTCCATAATGTAAGATTGTCTCTAAGAAGTTGCATGATAAGAGTGCTGTCTTTGTAGGATTCTTCGTTGAGCCTATCAAGTTCTGCAATTGCTTCATCAAAAGCTTGTTTGGCAAGGTGGCATGCCCTGTCACAGCACAATAATTCTCAATAAAGAATAACATAAACACGAGCATGCTCGATAGGAAGGATTACTACCACTAAGAAAAGAAAAAAAGGAGCAAAAATATCGAGGCTTATACGGTTTAGCCCTCTCTAATACTGCATACTGAATATACATTATTATTACATTAACGGAAAGAAAGCATTGACAGTTAATCATAGGCGATGAAAGCATCTTAAAAGTTCGGCTCCACCGAAGTTGATCAATGTATCAAATGTAACATGGGATATATTCCACGATGAAAAAGCATACCTTCTTTTGCACTTAAACTACATATTCGTCCAATATTATAGAACTGGTGGATGGCGTTTCATCACATATTCACACAGGTAAACTAAAAACATTTTCTCAAAGACTTCAACCCAACTTCTACAAAGAGTTTATGATCTATGCGCTTGTTTGACAGCTTTTTGAGATTATAAGTTGGTGGGTTTCATGAAATGTTGGTTAATAAGTGGATAAAAATTGTAGGTCCAGTGAAATGTGTAATTAAAAATGAAGTTTGATCAACTTATAATCTCAAAAAACCTTTGTCAAACAAGGAATAAGTAAATGCTAACTGAGAAACTTAGCAAATAACTGAATTTATAATGACGAGTCAAATTTTATAGGGTTCAAGTGCCACACACATTGACGACAGCAAAAACTTACTTTTAGTGTCACACTCTTATCACGTGTATATGCACACACAATTATATGCATGCACGTCAGAGAGAGAGAGAGAGAGATTTGACAAACATCTCGGGCGAATTCAAGATCTCATAGTAGAAGACAGAAAAGTTTAGAGCCAGACCAAGTCTGATGGGATAAGTAGGGGGAAGATCTGTGGAAGCAGCGCTAGTGGCAGCCTGAAATTTAGAAAATCAAGTTAAGTAAATATTATGGTTCCTCAAATACAACCAAGGAAGATAAAATTTTTGTAAATTTCAGACACCAGATTTTGGCTTAATGTTAGAAAGAACACGAGAAACCATAATAAATGTGCAAGGCAAAAGAACTATAACAAAGGAAGTTGCAACTTGATACGGAAAAACAAAATAATAACCTCATAGGCCTTGAGTGACTGGTCAGCTGCCTCTTTGCGATCATCTCCTGTTTTGAACTCACCTAAATAACGATAGTAGTCTCCCTTCCTGGAAGAAAATTTACTTAGATATAATTAAAACTGATGTCCCTTCTGGATTATAATATACTCTACGCAGCAAAGAGGCAGCCTTCAACTAAGCCGATCACAGAAAATCACATGAAAAGATGAAAGAATGAGTATGTATGGTGTTTAACTCACGTATATCCACACTAAACATTTTAAGGTTTCACCACCATGTCATGCCGTAGAGAGAACAAATACTGTTCAGACATTGTACATAGATAGAAATTTGACAATAAAAAGAACTCACATCTTGTAATAGAAAACAGTCGATTCTCCAGTTGAGGAAGATGGAAGGAGTTGCTTGTCAATTACGGATAATATGTCATTGCATATCTTAATGAGCTCATCTTCAACCCTCTGTCTGTAGCTCTTTATCCTCTTCACATTCTGTTCATGCCCCTTGCTCTCCTCTTTTTGCTCAATATAAGACAAAATTCGCCATGATGCCCTTCTTGCCCCAATGACATTCTTACAACCGACTGACACCAAATTCCTCTCCTCGACAGTCAGTTCCACATCCAATTTGGCAACATTCTTCATTGCTTCAACCATTTCTGGAAAAAAAAAAGGGGGAAATTTGCGAAAAAGATGTAGATGTTATTAGGACTCGTATGACAATTTCCAAATATTGTACAAATTACCAAGATAAAATAAAAGATTGTACGAAATCATGCTAAAATAAAACTGCACCAGAATCACATTAGAAGGGGGCAAAAAAAAAACAGATTTTTAGTCCTTGTCTACAGTGTCATACAAGACTGGATTTAATAAAAAATACAAGATAAACTTATGTATTCCACCTACACTAAACAAAATAAAAAATTGTTAATCTATGCAAAATTAAGTGTTGACCTCAAAATATGCTGCCAACAGATGTCGGACCCACTCGTACATGCGCAAGCTAATTCCGACACGTAACGACAAATCAACGGTTGAGATCACTCTTTTATTGGATATAGGAGAAGCTCAACGATACAAAAGGTTTTCGTTCGGATTCCGACGAGATATCCAGGATACGATTGTACAGTAATAACCAATCATTATGAAATCAAAGTAAAAGATTGTAAATCAACGTGCATAAGAAGAAAATAAGTTGCTTTAAGCGTTAAGAGTTGCATTAGTCCTCAATGGTCACATGGAGGGGGTATTTACAGTATTACAAATGGAATGATGACTCTTGGATGAAATTACACGTGACCTCATCTTCTCGACCGAAACATTTAATCTTAGTCATCCTTTTGACATTCCTAACTTACAACGCATTTAATATTTTTACACCCTATTGAAATGACAAGATAAGACACAAATATACTTTACAAAGATCACATCAATCATTCCACAAGGATCTCTAGTCATAAATTCAAGATCTCTGCATGTGGGCAATCCCTAACCGGGGTAGAGCATCGGACTTGATCAACTTCGGCATGTCCACCTCGGAATGAGTAACGGGCCTCGGAATTTACCCCAGGACATCGTCTTCTATGGCTGATGGTTTGGCAGGAGTGGGTCCACAATTACAGTGGGTCGGCCACGTGGCAGTGCTAGTGGCGAGTCATCAAGTATAAGTAGATCGATAATGACTCTATTACCAGTCCATAGACGGAGAAAAATTCATCAAGAATCCAAGAAAAAACACTAATTAATCAAACACATAATCAAGTAAACAGGCCCAAAACTTCTTAATCTTTTTGTCTAACACAAAAATTATATCAACCCAATAACACAAAAAGGAAAACCCAGTACTCAATTTAAGGAAAAAAAATCACAGCACAACCAAAATACAAGAAGATATCTTCTTTTTCATCCCTCAAAAATAATAAGAAGAAAAAATTGCATATACAATATATACCATCATATCTCTCAGCTTGCTCTGCAAGCCTAGCCAAGTAAACTTGCTGCTCTCTCTCCTCCTCCATTCCCCTCTCTCCCTACTTTGCATCATGGAACGGGTAATTAGTCCCCGACCTTGTCCACGCATTATAACAAGAATTAGTTTATTTGTACATAATTTTCCTTATCGAAAATGTTACATCCCCTCACATGTGCGTGTGATCCACGTAAATAAAAAACTAACAAAAATATTGTCCCCACACCCTATTATGAGTGTATGTAAAAGAAATTATGTAAACTTATAACTCATGCCCAGTGACGATAAGATCATTTTTGAATGTGTCTTTACTTTTTATTATTATTGTGCAAAACGTTCATACTTTTAAATTTTTGGTATTTTTATTTATAATTACACATTTTATTATTCAAAATGTCATTTTTATCCATTTTCATCCAAAATTTCATTTAAATGTAATGGTATTTTTAGTCTTGAAATTATTTTTTTCTCTCTTTCCATTTGAAGCCATTTTTTCTTGCGTTTAAACCTTTGAAAACCAATACTGTTTGTATGATCAGAGAAGGAAAGGTTGCTAGCAGAAGCCAAAGCTGAAGAAGATGCTCGAAGGCAAGCGGAAGTAGAAGCCGTAGCAGAAGCCAAGAGGAGGAGAGGCATTGCTCAAGGTCTGATGAACTTATGTTATCACATAAATCGGAATAGTTTGGCTTTTCCTCCATCCCTCCATTCTTAACCCTAAATTTCCATTTTTTTTTTCTACATTGAGAAGACTGTTGAAATCAATGAGTTTCTTGAAGATTTGGAAATGCTGAGGGTTGTCCTTCCTGAGTAATTACTCTTCATATGAAAAAATCGCTTTCAAATGTTTAAACAGAGGAAAAAAATGGGTTCAAATGGGTATACACCCACCATTTCCCATATATCCCCCATTGAGACACAAAATAGTATAAACAGATAATACAGAAATTCTTCAAAACAATTCTCTCAAAACCCAATAATTCTCTACATAATTCAACCCAAAACTGGGATTATCCTCGTAGAAGTGTTCGGACGGCCTTAAACTATCTTTTTTGAAATGGGGAGGTCGAGGTGAAGTATGAGAATCGACGCCATCAACGGTACCTAGCGGTGGGTGGCGTGGCGCGGCGCACCAAAAACCTGGGAATTGGTGTAGAGTTCTTGTGTACGCTCTACCAAGAAAACAACACCCGAGGTCAAGAGTTCGAATTTCCTGCCAATACTTTCTCGGTCCGTTGCACCGGGCTTGTCTAGTGTGATTTACCTCTCCTATGTGATTTGCGAGCTACTGTACATAGAGCGAGATTTACCTAATAAGCATAGTGATCGGCCTCCACCCCTTCGGAGTGGTCGGAGCTCCGCTGGCAGGTAGCGATTGCGGGTTCTTACGTCAACAAAAGAGAAAACAACACCCAAAATCGAGAAATTTTGAAAAGAGAATCAATGGCAGAGACAACAATAACCATACCTATCTTCTTAATTTGCTTTTGTAAATTTCAATTTCTCAAAGCAGTGGATTGTTAAGATTGGTTTTGAAAGGTTTAAACATGAGCAAAAAATGGGTTCAAATGGGAAGAAAGAGAAAAAATAATTTTAAGACGAAAATACTCTTCATTTAAATCAAAAATTGGATAGAGATTGATGAAAAAGATATTTTGCGCAATAAAATGTGTAATTAAGAGTAAAATATCAAAAACGGAAAGTATGAATTTTTTGCACAATAATAGTGAAAGGTAAAAACTTTTTGTACTAATTACCTTATGGAAATATTGCATTCTTGATCCTCAATCTTTAAAATTTCGATTGCGCCACATGCACAAAATGATTTATATATAATCAAATATGATTGGATCAAAAAAAAAATCTCTATGATCTTTTTATTCCACTTTTCATTTATCCTATCATCTATCGACGCCTAAACTGGGTTTGCAATCCCAGTGAGACTACGTAATATTACTCAAACCATTATATAATTTCATTATATACAAGTAGTGTCATTATTAGAATTTATAACAAGATGGTTCTCAGTTCCATATTCCGTATAACATAAAACAAAACGGTACTCATCTACCTTAATTCAACAAGAACAATGACTTCTAATTTACAAATAAGAAGATAAAATATTGAATTAAAACTAATAGGAGAAATACAAAATTTTGAAAAAACAATTTTGTCCAAACCATTCGTTCTACGATGAGGAGGAATTAATGATATAACACACAGATTTTTCCCTTCAAGCATAGTAGTGAGTCTACTATCTCACCAAACATTCGAGGAGAATTTCAACAACTCCTACGAGATTTCCTTTATGAACTGGAAAAGAATATCCCACATTATGTAGAAAATATCAACCAAACAGACCTCACGTGTAATGGAATGATTGGAGCATGTTAAGTTCCAAATATAAAAAAAATTGTATTTTCATCCTTAACTTTTACGAAATGTGACAAACTTACCATCAACATTTTTCTTGGGGATTTCATGCTATTTAAACTCGTTGTTTTCATTTTTGAACGGTTGATTATTATTATTGAAATCAATATAACTATGAGAAAGTCTTTTCATTCTTGATCGTGATTCAGTATCTGAGTTCTTGAATCATTATCACTGTGTTATTTTGTTTTGATGCAGAATCGAACTATTCAGTGACCTGCATTTTGCAGGAAGCAGTAGAAAAATATACTAAACTCTCTCTTTTACCAGTTTAAAAATGACAAATTCATTAGAAAATTATACCTTTTGCAATATTTCCATCATGCTGCTCAACCGTTTCAATAAATCAGCTCTCCATGGAAAACTTGCAGAACAGATTCTAGAATCGTGCGAGGTCAAGAGAAGACGAGAAAACCTTAGGCAATAGGCAGTTAATGCACTACAGAATGACATTCACAAGCAGGCATCGGTTAAGAGCTATACATAGATTTAAACCCACCGTTATTTTCCGGTTCTTGGACTGTCAAAACAAATTCTAATCTACATTACATCGAAATTGAACTAATTATTACAGCGGCCATACATAGAGCATTCTTTGCCACATCTTAAGATATAGAGCCCCACAAAGAACCCTAAATAGGCAGCAAGGAATTTCAAAAGAATAAACTCTGACCAACAATTGGTGATTCTGCAGTTCCCTTAAATATATTTTAAAATGCTGCTATCATGTCCTGGGAGCCAAAAAAAAAAAAGGAAACAAAAAAAATCAGTTGGCAGAACTTACTAACAAATCATGGCTTGAGCTTGCATCGCCAAATGAAACAGAAGCTAAAGACTTGGATGCCCATACTTTGGCATTCTTAGCTCCTTCCTGCAAATTGCTTTTCTTGCAAGGTTCTTTAAGGGAATTGAACAACGGTATTGCTCGGTTTAGGTAAACCACAGGATGCTCCCACAAACTCCTCAATTTTACAACACACCTCCTCCAAGCTAATTGAGCACATCCTCGCAAAGTTGGGAAGAAGAGCAATCTCAAAATCACAAATAGAGTAGCCAGGGCCAAACATGTCTCCTGCTGAAGCAAATTCTCAGGGAATCTAGCCCAAGGAAATGGACAGGTTTCCTTGTCACTTTTGTGCTTCTCTTGATATCCAGTGCAACCAATCTTGTCCAAACATACTCCATCAACTGATGCCATCTTCATGCCTGATTTAGAAAATAGTTTCTTAATATAAATTACCAATGAAAGACATTTCATGAATCATGTGCGAAAAAAATAAAGATTGTCTTGCTTCTTTGTGTCACTCTCCAGGATTGTTCCTTTCTCTACATTCCTTTTCTGTTTCCCTTCCTCTACTTTTCAGGTGGTAGTCTCAGATAAACTACAAGGAAGCTAAACCTAAAATGCTAAGAACTGTAATGGATAAATTATCAAGTGGAATAACTGCAAAGTAAGAGCACCAGTGCAGTGTTTACTTTCTGGTTACAACCAGGACCGCCTTTAAGCATTAGCTTAATATCCTATTTAGCCCTTGTTTGATCCCCATTTCTTTTAAAATATATTTTTCTCTCTCTTCTTTTCAACCACACGTTTGATCCCCATTTTTTTCAAAATATATTTTTTTCCCTTCTTTTTAAACACACATTTTTCAATAAAATAATATTACACGTAATCCAAAAACTTTCCTTTATTTTTAACCACACATTCTCTATCAATCTACTAATCCAAAATGCATTTTACCACAAAAATGGGGCTCAAACATGCCCTTAGTATAACATCGTCAAATTACATTCCAGAGTTTTTTTTTTGTTAGCCTTAAAGATTAAATGTGATGAAGACGTGAAAAAAACAAAGAAGTTAGTTGAGTCAAAATGCACTAAATGAGTGATCGACAAAAACAGCCTTACCAGTAACATTTCCATAGAAGGAGACAAGAGAATCAAGGGTTCGAGAACCGTGATATCGCACACGCATGGTAGAGTTCAGAAGAAACAAAGTAGGTAACCCATGAACTCCATACTTGGATAAGATGCTGAAAATATATGTTAGATTTTAATCCAAAATTGGCAATGTTATAAAAAAAAAAGAACAGAAAAAAAAAAGGGTAGTAAGAACTGTTGAAGTTCAGACCTTGGTCTAACGGCTGATTCTTCAATAGCAAAATGAGGAATAGAAGGAAAAAGGGAGGACAGTACGGAGAAGCTTGGCCTAAATGTGCCAGAGAAAGGACACCAAGATGCATAAAAGAGAAGAGCAACATAGTCATCTGTATTTTTGTGAACCATATGCAGTGCCTTCTGCAGTGCGACCTCATCCCCCTTCACCAACAAAAAATTACTGTTACCATGGGGCCATGAGACTCCTCCAAAAACAAAGATTAAAAAGCAGTCAACAAGCAACGTGTTTCAAATTACAGATAAAGATATTGGTAATCTCAATGCCCAACACATAAAGAAGAAGAATGAAGAGGGGAGAAGAGCACTTCATAACCAAATACTAAAGATTGATAATTATGCCAACTTGACACATCTCTACGTGCAATCCCCTTGGGACCTGACATAGTAAATAGCTTGTCTTCTAGTAAGTTCAAAATCATCCCATTCCAATGACGCAGAAACACCCCAGATGCAGGGGCGGATCCAGCACAGGCGAGAGCTGGAGCGGCCATCTGTGCTGGATCCGTCGAGAAAAAAGATTTAAAGAAGATTTTATATTAAATATATATAACTGTTAGTGCATAAACGTTAAATGATAGAGGGTGTAGCTCAAATGATAGAGTGCATGTAAGATGGACAGGGTTCGATTCCTCTCACATTCACTTTTCTTTTAATGTTTTAACAACTAATAAATAAATAAAAACCGTAATTTTTAACCCAAAAAAAGTGTATCTTATATTCTGAAGCACTTGCTTTGGATTCAAAAGACTTTAGGTTTGATTCCAATCACCTCCTCTCTTTTTTTTTTTTTAAGAAATTAAATTAAAACTAAACAATTATATATTATTAGTTTTCATTTCCGAAATATCACTTTTAAGAAATTTATTGACTCAAATTATTATTTCATAATATATACTTTTATTATTAGATTTTATCAATTTATTTTGTAAAATTAAATTTGGACAATTTAAGTACTGCTCTTTTTTCTTTTAAGAGTTCAAAAAAATTGAATCAAAAATAGTTCTAGTTCTAAACATCATTGTTTTAGAAATTTTACATAAACATCGCCTAAACTTGAAATTTGTCTTTATCGTTTAATCATGTTTTTCGTATAAACTTCATCTTGTCTCGCTTAAATTCGTAAAAACTTGAAACTTGATCACAAATGTATTTTTTAAATTATTTTGGATTGTGTTGAATTATATTTTCATATGTATATGACTTTTACGTTTTAGTTCATTTATATATTGATTGAATTTTTTTAATATTATTTAATTAAATATTAATTAATAATCTCGCTATTGCGGTGCTCAACGGTTGCCCTTGCTGATTCAATATTCTGGATCCGCCACTGTCTCACTATTGCGGTGGTCAACAGTCGTCCTAACTGACTCAATATCTTGGATCTGCCACTACATAGATGGTGCTCGTTAACTATTCATCATGCAATACCATTACAAGGATAGAGAAGACAAAACACTTTAGAAGCCTAGGACAGAAAGATAGGTCATTCCTACAACAATTAAGAAAACTTTCTGGTTCAAACAGAAGTGTCCATGGTAGTTTATAATGCATTGACAGAGCTTGCTGTGTTGATCGCGTGCTTTTAAAAAGCACGTGTATTTTGGTAATTTTTTATGTGTTGAAATGTCATGATGGTTGACACGTGGATCTTATAAATGTCCAATTAGTTTAAAAAGTACAGGGTATTTTCGTAATTTCATATGTGCTGAAATATGGTCATGATGGTGGCACATGGGTCTTATATATGTCCACTTAGTTTCCACTTATATATGTGAGCATCGTGTCAAAATTCCTTCTTAACATGAAGTAGAATGAGATGAACTCTAATAACCAAACAATCTATGCTACTTTTTCAAAGAAGTATACTAGCAAAGAAATTTCAATGGAACTTAAAACTTTTGACCTACATCAATAATACCAACAAGCTACGCCTTTCTCTCAAAAACGCAGGGTTCAATATGTATCCCTTTTAACTACTTCGTCTGATCTATCACTACATATACTAAAAAGTCCAGGGAAATCAAATCTTCTGCAGCCACATCAGATCATGTCAATTTTGATATAGTTCTCCATTTTCTGACTTGTTCTACTGAGATAAATTTATCGTGTAAACATAAGCACCTTCGGGTCTAAACATGCCTTAACGACCTAAGTCACCGTTCCCTTAATTAATCCTAATTAGTGTTATCTCCACTTATAGGGCTCATTTGAGACAGCATGATCCAGTATTGTGACTGTCGTCGTCCTTATTCCTACTATGTTTAAAATTGTATTTATGCATTCAATCATAGTTTTAGTTAACCAAAAAACCTAAAAAAAATTCAAACCTTTTTTCTTGGATAATAGACATATAATTTATCCCCTGCTAATCTAGGCAATATGCTATCAGCGTATACCATAAATTATAATAAAATGAAAATTAAGTTTAAAGCTGAAAAGGTTAACATAAATCTTCAATTTCTTATATTTACAGTCACATCTCAGAACATTAATTATTGTAAACCGTACTTTTTATACAGTACAATCGTAACAGTCAAGACAACTGATAATTCAAAATACATCTACGAAAGAAATCCCCAATTTCCAATTAGCTGACCAAGAAAAACGTAAATCCGGCAAAACAAATAGCTCAAACAATAATTAAAACAAAATCTCTGAATAGGATAACGTTTAAATAACTTAATAGGGTACCTCAATTACACCAGGGGTGTAAAAAGATCGGATCCCACTGATGGAACAGGTGTAATCATGGGACCCCAAGATGGAATCTTTGACGGAGTCTAAGGGGCAAACTGGTGGTGATGAAACCCTAACGGGGTAGGCGAACGTTAGCTTCCCCAAAAGAAGAAAAAGGGCCAATCCAGCACTATAACAATTTCTCCATAAATTTTCCATTTGATAATTGAATAAACGGGGTCTCTAATTAACGAATTCAGAAAAATTGAGATCCGCCAAAAGAAACCCTAAATTATACAGGAGAAGAGGAGATGAAGAAGTGAGGAAGGAGCCCAGCACATGTTAACACAAGAGGCTCAGATTAAACATTTCTCTTCCTTTAGATTTTCCTTTTTTTCATTTATTTCTCTTTATTTATGACCTTTACTTAAAAAGACACTGGAGGGTGTCCAGCTTTGAGAAACGTTTTACTTTAGTCCCTCAGCTTTTTTAATGCTCATTCAGTCATTCTTAAAGTTTCAATTTCTTTCAATTTTATTACTAAATAAATATGGATCAAATTTGATGTACATTACTAAATAAATATGGATCAAACTTTGTGTATATTTATGTACATTACTAAATAAATATGGATCAAACTTGGAGTACATTTAATGTACACCAAATTTGATAGCCCCTCACAATAGTGGAGGATCCGCTTTTCTCCAGTTTTGAGAAAAGTTTTACTTTAGTCCCTCAGTTTTTTTAATGCTCATTCAGTCATTCTTAAAGTTTCAATTTCTTTCAATTTTATTATTAAATAAATATGGATCAAACTTGGGGTATATTAAAAATGTACGCCAAGTTTGACAGCCCCTCACAATAGTGGGAAGCGGGTCCTCCCACTATTGTGAGGGGGATGTACATCGTGGTGTACAAATGGTTTAACCCAATAAATATTCCATAAAAAGAAAAAATTAACATCGTTCCTTAATTCTTACTTGACGGTAATTTTCTTCTAAGGATTCCTTGTGATGTTAGTTTGTTACATGATCGCGATGTATATTTACACTTGTAACTCGTAAGACAAATTTTTTGCTATTTGAAAGCCATTTTTAAAGGTTATAGGGGCTTTTCATCTGGCTATTTTATTGGATCAACCCCCTCGGATCTTTTGGGCTTACTAGTAATGGCCTCTAGGCCTAAATGATGCTTAATGTACTTTTGTAATCTTTTCAATTGAAGCTTATTGGACCAGCCTCTCAATCTTCTTTAGATAAGATAATAGAAATTCGATCGTGTAAGTGGCATCAGGGTTGAGTAAATGACATGTCGAGGGAGGAATTGTGGGGAGCAATAATGTTGCTCTTAAATCCATGAATTAGGTTATTCAAATGATTGTGATCGAACATCATAAAATGTTTTGTTTGTTTTAATCAGTTTTCTAAAAAAACGTAAAGTGTGGTGAGGTGCGGACGTCGAGCTTCTAATTAGGCGAGGTCCACTTTTTAGAACGATGGCATCAATTGAACCCCAATTGATTTTCTAATGAGATGATTGAAATTCGATCAATACAAAGAGGAAAGGGATGGAAATGAAAATAATAATAAAAAGAAATTAGCTTTGTATTTAAATTAGATGAAATTATGTAACACAATTTTTTTGTTAATAGTTTTTTACAAATTTATATCAAAATATTACTATGTTTACATTCTATTTTTTACACCTGAGGGTATATTGATATGCTATATTAAAGAACTTCGGAGATAAACCGCTAATAAATTTTATCATGTATTTTATTTCATCTAACTTCATTCCATTTAGTAAACAAATAAAAAGAAATACTAGTTTCTCTCCCAATTGTGTGTGTGTGTGTGTGTGTATATATATATATATATTATTTTTTTCCCTAAACGTGTTGTTGGATAGTGAATCCAATAAAGTTGGATATATAATATGTTGGAGAAATTTGATCATCTTTTGACCAATTATTTGAGTGGATCTTGATAGTCGAATGAAATATTTCTTTGATCAAGTGTATTCTACTCCGTGAATTGATCAACATAGTATATTTATTTTCTCAAAATTAATTTCGAGTGAATGAAATATTGAGGTTCAAAAAATGTAACTTGAAGTTGAAATAAATATGGAATAAAAATAGGTGAAAATTTGGAAAAGTATCAATCGCATATAGGAAATTAGAAGAATAAAAAACACTTTATATTAATGTTCTAAAAGGTGTAATGCGTAGCGATACGTGGAGGTCAAGCTATGGATTAGGCGAGCTTAGATGAGGCATATGCGTAAAAAAACTTAAAACATGTTTTCTTATTTTAATATTATTTTAATTTTTAATCAATCAAAAAATTATTTCATAATAAAAAATAATACCTATCAAACATCTAGAATAGATTTATAGAAATTTTATATATATTTTTAAAAGTTTCCAATAAAAAGATAAGTTTCAAATATAAATCAACCTTTAAGTTTTAACCTAAAAGAATTCTGAAAAGAAATAATAATAATAATAATAATAATAATAATAATGCGTGCCGACACTCATAATCACGCCTAGGCATCACGTCTAGGTTGCGCCGCCTAAGCGCGTCTTTTAGAACATTGCTTTACATAACTTAAGTTTAACATTCGGGTTCAAATCCTAATGGGTACCAATAGTATTTGAAAAAGAGAAGACATACATGCTAGTAGGATGGACCAAAGCCCATAGCGCACGCTGTCGCCGTCCGTTCGACTATCCAGTTCAACATGGCACGAGTCATGGGCCTAAATTTGGACTTTGCAGTAGGCCCAAGTTATATGTTTTGGTAACGTAATATAATTAAAATATTATTTTATATAAAATTAAAATATTAAAATATTATTTGTTTTTTCTTCTTGAAACTTTTCTATGCACAACATGGGACATCTTCTGAAAATGGTGATTTTTCTATTAAAACTTGTTCGTGTCTGTCCAGACAGGTTGTATCTCTTCAAGACACAAATTTCAATAATTATGTTTTTTGAACACAACTTTTTAACTTCTATAAATTAATCGACGTGGATTTCTTTCATTCCAAATCATTCAATTCTTTCATGCAAAAATAATATTCATTTCTTTCCTACACTATTTCAAAATTTGCATTTCGGTCTCGAATATAATTTTCTTGCATTTTTTACGATTTAGAGATCAAAGTATTAGTAGGTTCGTCAAATCTTATAATTTAGAATGCTACTTTTACTAATAGAGGTCGTTGTATTTGTTAAGGAAAATATCAAATTTCGCACCCGTGCAGTCTCAGTCTTCTCCAGCAGATTCATTTCCTGATCGCAAGGAATCAATATTTTCAAAAGAGGAGCAGCCTCGATCTTCTCTAGCGGATTCCTTGCCTGATTGCCTGTGCAGCCTCTATCTTCAGAAGATTCCTTGCTTGATTGCAAGGAGTTCCAAAAGAAGAGCAACTTAGAATCACGTACATTGTTGACTCTAATTAATCCCATATTTAGGGATCTCATTTATTGTTGAACATGTATATATACATATGCGCTACAATGTAAATATTAAGCAAAACTATGACTTTCTCCTATATAATCTTTTGCAATCTTTTTCTTTTTGTACTTCAAAGACGAATGTCAAAAGACTGTCAACTCATGTATTGTCATCTTAAGAAGAAATAATCGAACTCTTGTCTTGACCATATTGATTTTTGCTTTTACTCCTTTCATTTAGTTAGTCAAAACTATGTCCAATTTTTCACTTAATGAAAAGGTTATTTATTGAACATATAATTTTGCACTATAAATTCGTTATATTACATTATTTTTCGAAACATAATCTACTCCTGAATTATATGTGGAAAAGGAATCACTTTGAACTTCTAGAATCTAAAATCTTTTGATACTTACCACCATTATCATACATATAATTTTTACTTTTTTATCGAACACATAATTTTGCACTATAAATTCGTTATATTATATTATTTTTTGAACACAATCTACTCCTAAATTATAGGTGGACAAGGAATCACTTTAAAATTCTAGAATCGAATCTAAAGGAAAAATCTTTTGATACTTACCACCATTATCATACATATAATTTTTATAGTGATGGAATAGATAACAAATTTCAACCAAAGTTGTTGAATATGATTGATGCCTTCTTTCAAGATCTAAAACTCTAAGATTCCAAATTTTTCTTTAAATAAAAAATTGGTGAATTGGAGTAGAAGGTGCCAATTTACTATCATGTCCCACATGTAAGATTTAAAGTGATGTTGAGATAATTTAGGTTTGATTCGGCATTTTGCAACTGTGTGTACCTTTTCCTACCTGTTGGATACTTTGGAGTATGGATGTGTAACAAGATTCCATTTCATTCTTGCACGAAAGTCTAGTTGGTAAGTTTTGAATCATAGACAAGAAATCAAGTTGCATCTTGCATGTATATCAACCTGTTTCAATGTAATAACCTTCAAATTTATGATTGTGACACGATACTATTGTACAATCATAGTAATGCTCTTGCAAGTGGAGTGTATATAGTTAATACATAATTTATAAACATTTAAAAGTATGTCCAACATTCCCGTTGACAATGTTTGCCAAAGCTCGCTTTATTGAGAAGTATCACTCTTCTTTTTATTAGACAATGTGTGGTGAGTAAACAATTATCGATCCAGTATGAATTCAGGCACAATTCGCCAGCTAAGAAACGCTACTTCTACCGATTTTTTAGTGCAATAGTCAATCAGTAACACTCTCAGAAGTACATGATAAATACTACCAAAGTCCTATAATGCAGAGGAAATTAAATAGTACCAAATATAAAGTATGGAAAGGTGTTTATAACTTTCCCTTGGGACCTAAAGAACCCAAAGGAGCAAGAGTTGTATGTTCTTCAGAACGTCGTTCTTGTCAAGATTGTACGTCTTACAGGTTGAGAGTAAACATGGCACATGTTGAGAAGTATCACTCTTTTTTTTATTAGACAATGTGTGGTGAGTAAACAATTATCGATCCAGTATGAATTCAGGCACAATTCGCCAGCTAAGAAACGCTGCTTCTACCGATCTTTTAGTGCAATAGTCAATCAGTAACACTCTCAGAAGTACATGATAAATACTACCAAAGTCCTATAATGCAGAGGAAATTAAATAGTACCAAATATAAAGTATGGAAATGTGTTTATAACTTTCCCTTGGGACCTAAAGAACCCAAAGGAGCAAGAGTTGTATGTTCTTCAGAACGTCGTTCTTGTCAAGATTGTACGTCTTACAGGTTGAGAGTAAACATGGCACATGTTGAGAAGTATCACTCTTTTTTTTATTAGACAATGTGTGGTGAGTAAACAATTATCGATCCAGTATGAATTCAGGCACAATTCGCCAGCTAAGAAACGCTGCTTCTACCGATCTTTTAGTGCAATAGTCAATCAGTAACACTCTCAGAAGTACATGATAAATACTACCAAAGTCCTATAATGCAGAGGAAATTAAATAGTACCAAATATAAAGTATGGAAAGGTGTTTATAACTTCCCCTTGGGACCTAAAGAACCCAAATGAGCAAGAGTTGTATGTTCTTCAGAACGTCGTTCTTGTCAAGATTGTACGTCTTTCTTCAACCTACTCAACGTGCTATAAATTATAAAGAACAGTGGGAGGTCTTTGGACAACAAGTCAATAATAGAATACATTCATTATTAACTCAGTATATAAGTATTTAATTAAGAGGTGAGGTGAGGTGAGGAGAGGCATGGTGTGTGTGGTATGCAAAGGAGAAAGGCTCATTGCGCGTTGCATCTGCGGATTATATATATGTCTCTTTCTGGATATTGATTCTTATTTCTATACCTCACTCCCCACGCCAGTGATACTTACCCTCTCTCTCTCTCTCACACTCACAGGCACAGTAGCACAATCTGAGAGATAAAATCTGCCTTCTATTCTACTTCACAAATTCAAAAGAATTTGAATTCAGCAACTCTCAACCTGGCACAGGTTGAGAGCAAACATGGCACATGTTGAGAAGTATCACTCTTTTTTTTATTAGACAATGTGTGGTGAGTAAACAATTATCGATCCAGTATGAATTCAGGCACAATTCGCCAGCTAAGAAACGCTGCTTCTACCGATCTTTTAGTGCAATAGTCAATCAGTAACACTCTCAGAAGTACATGATAAATACTACCAAAGTCCTATAATGCAGAGGAAATTAAATAGTACCAAATATAAAGTATGGAAAGGTGTTTATAACTTCCCCTTGGGACCTAAAGAACCCAAAGGAGCAAGAGTTGTATGTTCTTCAGAACGTCGTTCTTGTCAAGATTGTACGTCTTTCTTCAACCTACTCAACGTGCTATAAATTATAAAGAACAGTGGGAGGTCTTTGGACAACAAGTCAATAATAGAATACATTCATTATTAACTCAGTACATAAGTATTTAATTAAGAGGTGAGGTGAGGTGAGGAGAGGCATGGTGTGTGTGGTATGCAAAGGAGAAAGGCTCATTGCGCGTTGCATCTGCGGATTATATATGTCTCTTTCTGGATATTGATTCTTATTTCTATACCTCACTCCCCACGCCAGTGATACTTACCCTCTCTCTCTCTCTCTCTCTCTCACAGGCACAGTAGCACAATCTGAGAGATAAAATCTGCCTTCTATTCTACTTCACAAATTCAAAAGAATTTGAATTCAGCAACTCTCAACCTGGCACAGTTTATCTTCATTGGGTGACTTTCTTTTACACTTCTGCTCAAAATACTGTTTATTTATCTGCCTACAGTCTCTTCAGATTTTAAGGATCTATGTTCCTATTTTTTCCTTAATTTACCTAAGTTTAGATTTTATGTTCAGGAAAGTAAATTTCTTGTGTTTTCAAACCCATTCAGGTTTCCTTTTCTCCCCAAGCACGTGTTTCTCAATTTTTCTTCGTATGGGTCTTTCTTATCAATATTCATACTCAACCTCGGCTAAAAGTTTAAATTTTCGTGCACAACACATTTATTATTCGACTTTCAAAACTTTTACTGTGGAAGTGAAATTAGAGTTCTTGAAAAAAGATTCTCGAAAATAATTTTATTGTAATGAATTGATCAATAAAATACTACAAAATCTATTCACCCAATTCCAGTGGCTTAAAAAGATTAGTAATTAAAAGCTAAAAGAAAAAGCAATCAAAAATCATAAAAGTCTTCATCTAAACAAGAAATAAAATCTTAAGAAATAATTCGACGTGTCCTAATTGTCACAGAATTGTCCTATTCTATTACATTAACTCAATTCTTTAAGGTTAAGAGAGGCACGTTTACATTTCTTTTGAATTTTCTTTGACAACTTTATGGGATATGCAGGAATATATATGGTGAAGCTTCTGGGCCGACCCTCTTCCAGTAAAATCGTTTGGCTTCTTGAAATGGGATAGGGCTGAAACAAGAAAACACCACCTCCAAATTTCACTTCTCGATTCTACTTATTCGCACTCATCGGATTCTACTCTATCATTGCTTTGGCGACTGCCTATTGATTATGGCTAAGATTTCCATTTTCTAAAATTGTTCTCTCCATAATCTGCAAAGAGCCCTGTTTTCTTGGATAGAATTTGTAGTTATTCAGAAGCGACATCGATATTGAGAATGGCCTCTCTTAATTGTTTTTGTTCTTCATGGAGGAAAAAGAAAGATAAGGTAAGAATGATCTGATCAATTCATATTTATGTGCATTTTCTTTAAATCATTTCAACCCTTTCCTAGTTATTTCTTCTATTTATGTTCACGTTTTGATCTCGATTGCATCTGTGCTTGTAGAAGGAAAAGGAAGTCAAAACCTTGCAAGTGAAGCTCGAGCATGTTACGAAAACTTCACAAGATTCCGAGTTGAAATCAACTTCTTTTAGGGTTCCGGTTCCTCTCCATATTCCGAGGAGTTCTAGGTGCACGGTGAAGGTGATGAATCATGATAGTCCGGTTGGAGGTGAAGATGAAGAGATACACTACGAAGAGGGAGACGAGCATGATGAGAATTTGTCGATGAAGAGGGACAACTCGGATTTTGATCTGCAAGCTCGTGTTGAAAACCCGAATGAAGAAGATTCTAAGGCTGGCATTGAGATGATTAGAAGTGGGCATATTAGTGATCCCGGCACTGGTAAGGCGGAGTTTTGTGCTTCTCCAATGCTTAAGCGCTCGTGCTCTGACATGTTGATAAGGAATGTGAATTACGCGGTGGATGAACAAATGCCTCCTTTGAAATCCAAGTCTTTCGAGGAAATACAAAGATTAGCAGAAAAGTTCCAGGACGAAGTTCTAGATTATCCCCCCACTCCAGTTTCTGCTATGACACAACGTAGCGCAGACAAAGTAATGTTGAAGAAGCACTCTTCAAGCCAAATACTTCCCTCCAGAAGTCGAAAATTGTGGTGGAAACTGTTCCTCTGGAGCCACAGGAACCTGCATAGACATGGGACTACAAAACCACGGCCAGTTGCAATCAAGCCCACCCTCAACCAACAAGGCGGCTACTGTTCAGACACCATCGAACCAAGAAAAGCGGATAAGTTTACCAAGGAATGCAAGGGTAAAGACATCCTTAGCATAGACAACCAAAGCTGGGATGGATTTTATGGAGTTTCTGGCATGTGGCCTCAAAACCAGTGGGTTGCTTTTCCTACAGAATCTTCTCCATTTCAAAGAATCAATGAGTGGGTGAAAGAAATTTCAGTGCAGCCTCCGTTCATGGTTGACAGTGATGATCACACTGAAGATAGCATTTTCTTCCCACCCTCTCCTGAGAATAATAGATCACCAGCAAATCGGAGTCCCGAGGAAATTATGTATGCCAACAGCATTGTCCAGTCTCTGAATTCTTCATCGACTGTGGCACACATTACAGGCATTGGACTGAAAGTTATACCATCCATTTCGCATTTTTCTAGCCTTCGATCAGTCAATTTGTCTTCCAATTCCATAGGTGTGTGTCAATCAGTTATTGCCAGTTCAATTTCTAGCGCAACGTCAATGTTTGGATGTAAATTAATTATTTGATCATTCAATATTTCCCCCCTCAATTTGCAGGTAATATAACTCCAGGATCTCTGCCAAAGGGTCTCCACATTCTTAAACTGTCCAAGAACAACATAAGCACAATCGAAGGTCTGAGAGAATTAACTCGACTGCGGGTGCTTGACCTCAGTTACAACCGAATTTTTCGAATTGGTCAAGGTAAATGACTTTTGCAAGCCTTTCCATAGAATTACAGAAAACACGTTCAAAGAAAATATCATTTCTATTAATATTTTCAGTGTTGCTAATAGAGCTTTTCGGGTTAAAACATATCAGGGTTGTCGAATTGTATGCTCATAAAAGAGCTCTATCTTGCTGGAAACAAAATAAGTAATGTTGAGGGGCTGCATAGGCTTTTGAAGCTAACCGTCTTGGACTTGAGCTTCAACAAAATAACCACAACAAAAGCATTTGGTCAGCTTGTGGCAAACTGCAATTCTCTGGTCGCTCTAAATCTATTAGGCGATCCTGTTCACAACAATATCGGTGATGATCAATTGCGCAAGGCTATATGCAGTCTTCTCCCAAAACTCGTTTTCCTCAATAAGCAGCCTATAAATCCAAACAAGCTACGAAAGGTAGGCACGGAAGCCATTGCTAAAGCTGCACTTGGGAATAGGATCCGGAGCTCCCGAGGAAAAGCAGTGAAGAGGGTCAGTCGAGGGGGTTCGTTGTCCTCCTCTCTGCACGGGAGCTGTGCGACTGCTGCTCGCCAGAGCAGGCGTGGAGCAAAAAACCATTCTAACCATCACTCTTCCTTGATGGAAAAGTCAGTTGTGTATTCTTCCCGTTAGAACTTACTGTTCTTGGAATACTAGCTTGAAAATCACTGTCTTCTTGTAGGAGGAACAGGCTTCTTGCCTATTGAATTCTAAATTTTTAATTGTAAACCAGCAGTTCTGGATTAAGCATATTCCAATCACAGTTTCCATTGATGGTCCATTCAAAAAGGATTGTCTTCTATTTCCCACTCTATTTGACGTCACTAGTTACTATGATGTCACAACCATAAGCACTCAGTTCATCATGATGTCATTTGGAAGGTTTTAACAACATGACTATTGAATTCCCAGGTCATGATTAGTTCTAACGAAATATCGCTATAAATACCTCTCTACAAGTCACATTCAAAGCCCGACCTTGATGCCATTATCAATAAGGAACATTGCATTAAACACGAAATAATATTCAAAATGTATCTTATGGTAACCACCTTGTCAAATTGTCATTTTCAGAATGCATAATATCAACTTTGGTGAATCTTAGTCCCCCAGCATTGAAATGGCCATTGAAGGGTAGCTAGATAGAGGCATTGCACTAAGGAAATTGATAACTACGGAAAATGACATCATTTGACGAAAAAAGAAATATCATAAGCTTCAAGTTTACAGCAGGTAAAACAGGTCTTAAAAATGTCTTACCTCCTCTAGAAATATCCCACAACACTACAATAGAGTGAATCGAAGAGTAGAGTAAGACACAAGAAGCCTGTTACAATAATTTCTCAGCAATTCTATTCCTTTAACACGTTTATAACAACACATTCTCACTCAAATAATAGCAAAGCATGATAATTAACTCCATGATCCTTAATAATACCTTGTATTGTTTGTATATATATAACATTTGTCTTGTCTTCGATCTCTCTCCCGCGCCCCCTGCAAAATCTGCTTCCAAATTCACTCTCCGAGATTAGAATCCAACGACACTTAAACCTCAAAATACCCTCATTTCTTACTGATATAACTTATCAAATTCCAGTTCTTGCATCTCTGCATACTTATGAAGCTTCTCATTGAATTCAATCTGTGGATCTTTGTTGATCAGCACTCCATCTTCCCCATAAGCATCCTTCAAAAATACACACCAATTCATCTCTGTACCAGCCAAGTAAAAAGTCCAAGGCTGCTTCAAAAGCATCTGATAAGTATGTTTTGTGAGACACAACTCGTCCTTGAATTCAACAACGTTATGTATGTAAGCTCTCTTCTCCAACGTCAAGCTCAAGAATTCGTGGATCACTCCCACCCTATACTTTTCCGCTTCTATTGTCCACAAATCCAACTTGCTTCCATCTGAATAAGGCGATACCAAAGGCAACGTGTTCAACATATTCAACTTCCTCTCACCCTCCACGTCCAACTCCAATTCCTTACCGTACTTCATAGGAAATTTAAAAGCTTTTTTCACCTTATCCTCATCAACCAAAAATTCCTTCTCCAATGCACTCATCGCCAATGACGGATCCCAGTTTACTAGCTCGAGCACTCTCTTCCCATCCTCCTCAACTACTACTCGAAAATAATTCGGGTACTTCGCTACCCTGTCTCTAAAATCGTCCGGGATCCCAAACAAGAGCCTGTTATGGTAAATTTTACTCAAAGGTATCCTCTTATTCACTGACATCATCAATAATTTCCTCACGACATCAACTCTTTCTCGCTCCAACTCATTCATTATCCCCTGTTCCTCGCGCAGCAACTCATCCATGAAATCAGTAAACCCGAACCACATTTTATTATCCGTATGCCGGTAGGTTTGGAAAATTAACGGGTGGCGCTGTATCGACCTGATAACTTTCCGGCCGCGGGGAAAGCCGAGCTGCTGGTGGAGTTTGCCGGCTTCGTCAAGGAGTAGGACATGTTGCGGCTGTTTAGAGAGGAATTCCTTAGTTTTGGTGAGGAATCTGAAGTGGGCATCTCTGAGAAGGATGTTTTCGAAGTGGGGTACAAGATTTGGTTGGGTTTGGACCAGGTTCGTGCGAGGACTATCCTTTTTCTTGCGTTTTTTCTTGAATTTCTTGGGGGTTTTGGTGATCAGAAAGGATGTGGAGAAGTTAGAGAAGGGGGAAAAAACGTGGGGTTTGCTCGAGTTCAGTATGGTGGTGGCTGTTTTGTGCATGAGGCGCAGAAGCGCCATTGCCGGTGGCGAGCGGTGGGGTTAATCCGGTAGAATCCGGGAAATGAGGTGGAGGTTTAGGGATTAAAAAGTGCAAGTTGCAGTATTAGTCCTCTACATTTTAGTAAAGTAGCAGACATATCCTCGATATTTTTTTATCAGGTGTTTACCCCAACTTTTAAGAAATTAACAAACTTAACCCCTGTACCATCCAAAATAGCCGTGAAGTCATCATCTGACTTGCTCATGACTTTTAAAGGATTAATTTAGTTATCGAGCTCTTCTTAAATGTTTAACGCGTATCTATCAAAATTAGAGTAGAGCTTCCCTATCTATTGATATTTTTACAAATAGGTCCTCAATTTACATTTTGCTGCAAAGTCCTTCAGCTTTCGAATTTATTTTAAAAAAAATTGAGTGCCTATTGGATATTGAATTTATAAAGACCAGTAACACTCACTCGACTGTTTCAACATTGAAGTAATAGGGAAAGTAAAGGAAAAATCCACTTCTATGCTTCCCTTTTTTATCTTGTCGTGGTTGTCTTCCTCCTATTCTCGACCTATATGTAGCAAGACTTTCACTCAAACCACCTTGATCTACATTTGATCGCTAAAATATAAAATAACGCTACAAGTCCTTTTGATAAAAAAAAATGACTCTTTGACAATCAAAATTAAAGTAGAGCTCCTCTATCTGTTGAAAATTTGAAATTTTGCAAACATCATCCTCAATTAACTTTTGTCTGCAAAGTTCTTGAGCTTTCAAACTTATCATAAACACTTCGAGTCCTTATTGAGTATTGAATTTATAAAGACAAGTGTAACTCACTCAACTCTCAAACTGTTTGAACTTTGAAGTATATAGTAAAACCTATATCTCTACTTCCACTATTCGATCTATCATAGTTGTCTCCCTTCAATTCTTGACGTATACGTAGCAAGTCTTTCACTCAAACCACCTTGATCTACATTCAACCGCCCTCACATTAGAGGTGGCAAGATTTGTCAATTAAAATAGGGAATAACACTACAAGTCCTTTCGATACAAAAAAATTGGCTCTTTAACAATCAATACGAACAAAATATCCATGATAGTGTTTCAAATTTTAACGGGGACCCAAATTCCACAAAGTAGAGATTGAATGCAAATACTCGACCACCAATTCTCCTTTTACACTGCAAAAGTATTTATTTTGTGCTCTTTTTTTATTTTTCTCCATGTTCATATACACAAAAATTCACGAATGAACATATCACGAATTCACGATAAATAGTATAATCAAGCAGCAATCGTATTCCAAATGCAATAGTGATCTCAAGAATAAACGATAGGCTGAAAAGTATCATAACACAACATAATGAAAATATAATTCGATAATTATTCAGCAAAGGTAGCGGGATAGGATGGTGGTGAAAAAACAAGAAAATGGGAAAAAGAGAGGTCCCCAAAAAAATATAAGGCTAAGCATTCTATACACTATATCAGATTATAATTTGCTTATTGTGTGTAATATCCTAACAATTAAATTTATCATGTGGTTGTATCATTTTTAAGGAGACATCACAAGGAAACTTGTGCATAATCCTACACTTCTTTCACTTGCCTTTGCCTCAATTGTGTAATTACATGTCCCCATGTATACCTTACGGTCCATGGGAGTTGTGTTTTGCCCAAGCATTCGCGTTTTCTGCTCCCCTCTACCTTCTGTTTGAAAAAAAATCAATCCACCGTTTCTGTGGAACTGTAGATTCAGAATGAATGTGAATATTATCATCTACAATGTTCGGCTCCTGGCCATCTTGAGAATTAGCTAGCTTGTCTTTTGAAGAAAGGTTTCTGGCAGATTAGGAGTTTCTCGTGGCTATTGCCCTCAATCTCTACTACTCGTGCATCCCATTTCAGAATTGTTGTCTGAGATCTTGCGAACTCGATAACAGCAGCACTGTCTCTTAGAATCACCCACCCCTACAAATACACGTCCATTAGCAAAATATGAGGACAATGGATTGACAAAATTATTAAACGGGAAATTAAAGAGAGAAGAGATGCCATACGAATAGAGCAAGGGTACTATAGTGCCTACTCAAACGAACAAAGGAGACAAAACAGAATTCAAACTATAAAAGTATTAAGCTCATGAGTTATGGACACTCAAAAGTCCTAATTAGAAGATGATATGGCTTTACTTGATTATATTAGGGAATTAAGTCAAAACTTTTGAATTAAAGGTTCAAGGTTAAGTAGAACAAAGACAATGTATGGAACGTCTTCTAGCCATAGTAGGAATAAAGCTGCAGTCGTGCACTGTAGAGTATCATGTAGTCCCAAAGTGATTGTTTTAAATATTTGGGTCAAGCCATATAAAGGAAGGAACAGCAAACCCAGATAAAAATTTAGAGCGACAACAAATCATAAGGATACCTCAGGACGAAGTAAACGATCTATCTCAGTGAATAGATCTCGCATGCGACATCTGGGCTGCTCACCAAATTCGAGAGAGAGAAGTCCTTCGCCATGCACCAGATCATATGTTCTTGGATAGGACGGGAATGGCTCACACCTGAGCAAAAGTTATATAAACAAAACAATATTAGAGAATTGCAAAAGCATTATATACATTTGAGAAAAAAGAACCCCATAAAATGAGAGAAAAAGCAACTGAATTTCAGTTTAATCCAGTACTCCATAGAACTCAATTTTTGACAAAGGGAACCCATATTATTTCAATATATCACAAGCAAATTACTGGGATCTATAGGTTTTCTGGATGCCAAATATTGTTCAATTGCTTTTTCAGGACGAATTAGTAGGTCAGTAGAAAATGACACGTTTTATCATCCCAAATGTATATACAGTCTGCATGAGAAGTAGATATGTTATTTTGTCTCCACAGAAAAAAAGTTGTGGACAGTACAAACTTCTTTCTCAGGGCATTAACCGCAACAAGATTCTAGAAAATGAATCGTACAAGAAGATTCAATAGTAAAGATGGAAGGAACAAATATCCAAGAGTTTGCACAAATATTTATGTTAAAGAGATAGTATCAATATAGATAACTAAGTGATAAAATTAAGTGAAACTTGTTCATGCTATGAAATAGAAGGTAAAAATTACCAGTCATGCAACACGCCTATAAATCCCCTGTCGAGGATTAAAGGTAGGTTGTTATGTCCCCTTGTAGGAACCACGTTCATGACCCATACAGATTTTCCAGCTTCCAATAAAGCCCCATTGAAACCGCCAAAGTGAGCATTCATGTCTAGGACATTTCTTAGCATGTTGAAAGGTGGAGAAGGATCCTCATCACCAGGTCTCTTTGGATGATCAGAAAAAATTAGAGGTGAGAGCAGAGACCAATAATTGTGGACTGCTGACTTCCAGTTAATGGCATCCTCAGCAAACGCTTCTGAATGAAGACCTGAGGCAGTGAGATAATTACTATGACGTTAACGTTTATGTACAAACAAAAAGGTAGCAATACATTTGAAGTGTTCAACATTGGGGAAATTATAACGCAGAAGTGTTGAATAATTAGATCTATTACCATGAATTGCAAGTTCATTTGAATCCAAGTTAGCCCGGTAAGGCCATTTTTTCCTGTCTTCAATAGGAATCCATCGACGACTTTGAGTGCCTGCAATACATGCTTCAAGAGGTCGATAGTATGGGGACTCAATGTCGTGGCCTTTGCTGCAGAGAGAAGGGCCGGAACCAGGTTTCCTAGAAACAGAAGTAATTCAAGCATTAGAATGAGGTACAACTGATATATGTACTAGCTGTGCACATTATAGATTTATGCACATTATAAATTAACAAACTCCATTCCAGATAAAACAACAATTTTCCACTTGGAGCAGTGAAAAAATTAATAGTCCTGCATGAATAGTCAACATAAACGAACGTTTTCTGTTAGCAAAGTCTTTATCTTACCCATATGAAACCAGGTGAATATATATATTAAACCAAAAAGATAGTAACATGGGGACTCTAGAAATGAAGAAAAATGTGTCACGCTGGTTGCCTTACCTCGCTGAATAACATTTCTTCTTACTAGTCTTCCTCCACACTACAGTTTCATCTTGTTGTGGCAACATTTCCCAACAAAGATTTTCTGCAAACCCACGCACTGTATTCCATTTTTTCAGGTTTTCTTTATTGCGGAGAGAGCGCTGAGAATTTGTAAGTGGATCAGTCCAGACAAAATATCCACCAGGCCGCAATAACCGATCAACTTCAACCAAAAATATGCCATCTGTGTCACATGATAAGCACTATATATTCAGCCAACATTGCAGATCAAAAAAATAGCAGTTATAACCTTTCAGATTTTAAAATAATATCCCACATTCTGCAATCTACGAGTATAACAGAGTAAACTCAACTGTGTCTCATAGCAACTACCCAGGGTCAGTGCATCGGTTTTCACATTAATCTTCGTCTCAATTATTTTTTTATTTTTTATTTTGTTTCTCAACATGAAGAATAACAAGTGTCCAGGTTTAATTAAAGACGACAATGCATAGAGACTAGCTTTTGTAGAAAACTATCATTCCAAAAGGGTATATTTCTTTCTGCTAAGTTGACAATGTGGTATTCTTTGACAAAGTTTCTTGACAATGAATGACTTAGATCAGAAAAGATCTGACCAGATCTTCCTTACTTGGAATAAAAGATTAACAACCAAGATGAATAGAGAGAAATGGCAAGATTATAAATCTTCAATTTCAGAACAAGTTGATAGGATCCCCTGAACAATTACAAGAGTTACCAATATAACGCTAAATCTAATACTGTTTTAAAGATCTGTATTACAAATGGAAAACCTAACAAATCAAAGTATGCATTCCAATCTGGTAAAAAAACGAAGCTTGCATATATATCATAAGTATATATACACTAAGGATAATTCATCTGCAGTCAGCCAAACCTTGAAACTAATGCTGCTTGGAATGAAGTGTGATGGTTGTGCTGATGTAGGGATATTACATAAAAACTGGAATCAAATGAAAGAAACCTCTCTTCAATACATTAATATACCTTTTCCGCACAGTTGTTTTTTGGAGGGGTGGATTGGGGGTTTGTTGATGCTCAATAGACAGCAGGTCCAAGTATGAGTATACAAGCTTTTATATTATTTTCGCCTGATGCATGGGATACACAGTAGAGGTAGCCCACCATTTCCCCAACTCCTCCCACTGCGACTGGAACCTCAAAAAACACACACACACTGTTTGATTCTTTAATCATGAAACCTAAATATCGGTCTCATTATGTTTACAAGCTCAATTGTATTGAACTATTACATCATTTTAGAGTTTGTAGAGGAGACAACAGGTAAGGGTTTGTGAGTATTACACAAGCAAGGAGAGAAGGAGAAAGGAAGAGGAGTCCAATATCTGAAATAGACATGCTGCCAAATTCCTATTTATTGGAAAAGCTAGTGGAAATGTGTGGATAATAATTATATTTTGACTAGCTTAAAAAATCTAAGCTTTGTCAAACATGCACCAAATGTGACACGTACGAATATTGTGGATTCTTCATCATCTAATTGTTTCAACAAACAATTTCACTTTTTGCCAAAGAATAAAGATTATCGTAAAATCTTTCTCCCTATAATGGCATGAAACGGATGAAGGGTACCTTTTTTATCCCAGTCAACGCGGCATCGAGCACAATGTATCATATCAAAAGAAAGGGATGGATATGGTAATTGCTTTGAAGTAAATGAGCCAATCATTGCTGGGAGCCCTCTTTCAAGAGTTAGTTGAACCTGACTGCCAGAAGCCTCATAGTTCGCTATACACATGGTCAATAGTTGGTTTGAAAACAGACGTGCCCCAAAACTGCCATAACCACATTCTATATCCAAGATAGTTCGGACCTGAACATGGAATAAAAACATCATACAATTTTAATATGGAATTAGAAAAAAGGATTTTCAATTATTACTGTAATTTATTGCAGACGTGACAATATACAGTAGATTACCAAAAATATGAATATTCTGAGAAACTAACAAGGTGCAGTAAATCCATAAATATGAGCAATAAAATTTTGTTCTACCACTTGAATCTTACTATACATGAACCAAATTACAAAAATCATTAGCAAACATAGATAATGGATATTGAGCAAACGATACCTATTTATCACTCATCTAAATATACCACAATCCATGCATTTTCCTTCTGTCTTGACTTAAATACTCAAAAACCCGAGCAGAGTATATCCGCAGCATCTAAAATAAACTTTGCAAACTCAAGTTCATGCGAAAGCAACTGCCTATCTAAGACATGTGATGGGCTGATGGAATGTAATGCAAGTCAAATTGTGCAAAACATATTTGGTGATCTACATAAAACATTGATTTAGAATGTTGGGGCAAGTTTCATTTATCAATTTATGTTTTCTAACGAGCTATCAAAACATTAGATCCAACAGGGATAAAGAATGGATGGGTAAACAATGATGGAAATGAATCAAAGCTGAGAAAGCAGATTTATTAATCTGCAAATCAAAATTCACTTACTCCAGCTTGTATAAAGTAGGATTCATTTCTTAGCCCAATCATTTCAGCAATTTGATGTGTGTAGTCTTCGACATCAAATGTTGAATATCCTGAACGAAAGGAGATCTGGTCTTCATCCAACATCATCATCCTGTATTTGCAACACATGGAAAGATAAAATTTAAGTTTTTAACACTACGTTTTTATTTGACTGCTGAAACTAGCTCTTCCATTCACCTCTTGGTCAAACTTCCTGAGGAAAGCACCTCCTGTGCTGTAATATTAACGTTGGCGAACCAGATGACATCTCTTCCACTAGGCCACCTAAGAGGAATCTTATAATTCATGGGTGGAAGAACCAAGCAATGTTGGTTTGACCCATGTGCACAATGGCGGTTGTACTCTTCACCCTCAGAAAAGCCAGAAGCAAGATTTTCTGAAACATTGAAGCATGGTACAAAGTTTTCTGACTCTTGAGAACAGTATTCCAATTCTCTCAACCTCGAGGAACCCTGAGAGAGCTCACTGATCTCATGCAACTCTGAAACCAGTTGCTCTTGAAGCCGCCTATATCCACGAGATATTTGACCTCTGGATGATGATGATACGGAAATCGTCCACCAAAAGGATCCAGCCAGAGCAAGAATTACAATAACTATTAAACTGAATTTGAGTAAAGCAAGTGACAATTTATGCCGATTCCTGAGAGTCCCGGGGCTGATGGGATCGGATACAAAACCATTGTCACTCAAACTGTGTTTTGAAGACAAACTATCCAGGAAGAGAAACCTAAAAGGGAATCTGATAGATAAATATGTATTATGAGGACCATTTGTACGACTTCGATCCACATCTTCCTTCTCTGTTTTTTCTTTCATCTGCGAGTCATCCCAGAAATCATTACTGTTTCTCAAGATTCGCACGCCTCCCCCAGATGAACCACGATGAAGTGGCCTCGACATTTTTTCAACCTGAATAACCCCGCAGACACATCATACAGGAGTAAAGACCAAAAATGGAAAATCCAGAAATTATAACATTCACATCGATAAAACTTAAATATGATGAAAAAACAAAAGGGTGCCTAGGAACGATCCTCTCCCAATCACATTCTAGATCCACTGAACTCAAATAATACACGACATGTTGAGATTGAGCAAACAAGTATATGAATATCACTCCTAAAAACAGAGCTTTTTTATTGCACATGTGAACTGAACTATAAATGGAAATAGAAGACGCAGAATTGTATTAAGAAACCAAGAACAGTAAATTAACTAGATTCATTTATAGTAAAAACAAATTGCCAGTTCATGTAAATGAGAGTAAGGACAAGTAGAGTTGAAACAAAATTGAACTGAGCTAAAATTATACTCAAATTCAAAAAGTAGAACAACGCCCAGGTATGAACACATTGAAAACCTAATTAGATCAATTACATAGGAAACGCCAAAAACTCATGTTTTGACCAAAGTAAGCAAAAAAACACAAAACAACAACAAGCGAAGTAGTTGCAAAAAAATAAACAACAGTTTTACCTTAAAAGATGCAAATAAATCAAGAAACCCAGTAATCCCTCAATTTCAGCCTACTCAGCTGTGGATTTTCATCAAATTTCACAAACCCAAGATTTGTCTTTTCTCAATCTCTCGCTATTTCTTCCCCTTTCACACACACACACAGAGAGTAACGATCTTCTCCTCTCTTCCTTCCCTTTTTCTCACTACTTTCAACTCAAATTAATAGAGAGAGATTGAGTGAAAACAGGAAAGAGGATATAGTCATATAGATACAGAAGTAGTGTTTAGCAGTGTGGACAGTAGAATGTGGATCCAATCTCTTACTTATATATCTATCTTGGGATTAATTAAATTATCCGTGAGTAATTAATCTGATTATTTTACTCCTGAGAACATCGTTAAACATGCACCAAGAAGAGTTCAGTCCCAACTGTAATTCTTCTTTTACTTTAAGC
>CAIGRB010047467.1:11410-35311 GCA_903798255.1 Fraxinus quadrangulata | reverse complement strand
TATATATTTGATTTTGAGGTTTGAAATATTAAGGAATGTGTTGATTGAAAGGTGTGATGCATTGAAATGCGTGATAAGATATTTAGCTATGTGCTTGAAAGTTTTGAATCCTGATATCCTTCTTTTCATATAGCCCAACTTGAACTTCATTACAACCTTTTGGATTAACTGTTTTGATCCCAAGTAGGATTGTGGAACGAATAGATGAATTCTCATTTGACGGTATGCCTATCATGAGATCAATGTTTGCTTGTTCATAAATACTTAAGCCTCTACATTTTAAGTGTTCATCTTTCTCAACTCAAAAGAGAAAAATCCTGCACTAAACACTTCAATACCCATGAGTTATGCAGCCGAATCTTTAGCTCGAGACATACTTGATGTTACGTGTGTTAGGGTTGGCGGTAAGATGACTATGGCTTGACACATACTCATACATTTTGCAAATGTTTTTGATAACCTAATAATCGTGACAATATTAACTTCTTGTGGTGTTGAGTTTGAAAAGGGCATGAACTGTGGTTGAATTAGAACTTAACAATATGAAATGTAGCTTAGACCAATCATTGATCATCTTGTTTTGTATAAAATTGCTAGGTACTAGCAATAAGTAAGTTGGGGTGTGATAAGAGTGTAAAATATCACATTTTTCTCTTCTTATTTGTTGTTCTCGTGTGATTATTTGATGCCAAAATGTACTCATTATCTTTATATTTTGATTTAGGTGGTAATTTGATAGATATTGCGAAATTTGGAATAAATAAGTGAAAAATGGCCAAAGTGGAAGAAAAGAAAAGTTCAAGGACCAAATTACAATTACCCAAAAGATGAATCGAAAGGAAAAATGAAGATATGAAGATGTGAGAGTGTTATGCATCAATTGAATGAGGAAAAAAGCCAAAGTGATGAAATATAGTCAAAGTATTATCACACATCAACTCCCAGCCGAAAAAGTTCTGATTCGGATTTTCAGTCTCAGTTTGAGACCCATTTTTGGCATAAGAAACGTTAGAATTGGAAAAATTCTAGAATATTTGTATCCCTTTGAGTAAGGTTTCCAACGCATCTTGAATCGCCTCAATTGGATGTCGGCAGAGAGAGTTATGACCAAAATACTGAATGTTGTGCAGAGACAAAAAATCCGAGTGTGAATGCAACTTTCCTTATTCGATTGGAACTCTTTTTTGGAAACCAATTTGGACGTGATTTTCATCTAATTTTCGACCCCTACAAATAATTAACAGTAAAATACATATAGAGAACGCTTCCATTCACTTTTCTCTTATCTTATGGCTCAAGAAATCCATGAAGAACTAAACAATTTGGTGAAGCAAGGGAATAATTCATTGGATTTGGTGATTTCACGTATTTTATTTATGTAATTTGTTATTTTTCTTGTTAAACAATGCTAGGTTTAGATTTTCTCTTCATAAATTTATTTTGAAATTGGTTTAACTCTTATTAGATTTTTCATAGAATTAGTCATGCTTTTTCTATCGAACGATCGAAATACTTGTTGAATTTCAATTTTATTTATTTTATTGGTGTGATTATTTACTACCTTATCCTTGATATATATGCTCGATTTATAATTTGATTTCAATAAATAATTGTGGGAAATTGTTAGAGAAAATCTAGATTCTAGGATTACATTTGAATTAAATTGATTTTTAATGATAAATCTTCCGATTAGAGTACCATGATGAAAGCCTCTAATCGCGTTATAAAAAATGAATAATTGACATTAAATGATCCGATCCAATTTAGGGAATTCCGATACTTCACTGTTTTAATTCATTGATTTTAATTTCATTAATTTATCCATTGATATTTAAATTTTATTTCAAAAAAACAAATCATTTTCAAACAATTCACGAAAAACAAATCGTTTTCAAACAATTCACGAAAATCCCCTTGAGTATTTTTCCATCTCCATGCGGAATCGACAACCTAAAGCTGTGCTACAATTATCGCGTTATTCTTTAGCGTAATTAGTTAAAAATGTTAATACTGCTGCTAGTACTTCTAAGACCACATTTGTCCCAGCCACCAACAAGATTAGGAATAGTGCTATTCCTGAACCCAAGGGCAAGAATGTCTTAGGATCGATGCCTACTAGACAACGTATGATCAATCGTCCTATAAATCGACAATAACCTTCGAGTAGGTTTGAACCTAGGTTTATTCCCACATGTCACCATTGTGGCGTACTGGGAAACATAAGACCTAGGTGTCGTAAGCTCACGATTAGTAGTAAAAGTTAGGATATCTCGAGCAATGTTAACTTCCTCACCAAACAAGTTAGCCACATAATTGAAATGATGACTCAGTTGGCTAGAATAACTTCTACTACTAAGAAGGTTTGGGTTAAGAAGAGTGACCTGAAAGGTCGTGAGATTGATCATACTCTTAAAGGTAAAAGCATCCATGTACCTCTTTAATTAGGTAATTAGATGGATGTATGTGTAGTTCATTGAGGCCATTCATTCTCGCATGCATCTTACTTATTTGTGTTTTGTTTTGATTTATTTTTGTGTTTTCACTTTTTAAAAGTTCTTGATTTTTTTTAGTAATAATAAAAACAATCTTTGTGCTACTGGACATTTCTTGATGCGCATAAATACTGCATTTGGAATCGAGTATACATTCATCTGATCTATACTTTTATTTCCATTACTTGATTAGGTTTATTATGGAGTATTCAGTATATGTTTCTTCACGTACCATTTGCACAGCATGCACTGTGATCTTGTGAGTGAATCTGGCCGCATGTGTGAAATTTGGGATGACTCTCATCTGTTGGTAAAGTGACCTTGAACGTGAATTGACTTTCATTTAGATGACCTAAGCTCACATATAATCCTCGTATCATAAAATAATAAAAAAAATTTGTTCATCTTACACTCTTTTTTTAAGCCCATTTGACTCGAGCTATTAAGCTCGGGGGATTTCTCATAACTTGATGCCCTATGGTCAACTGATTTGGAGTCATCGACCCAACACTCGTTACATGGGTCATTTTAGTTACTTAATGGATAAGAGTCTGTACATAAGATGTAATAATTGAAGAAAATGATAGAATAAAAAAATTAATTATATATGCTCAAACTCAGGGGGAGAAAAGAAAAAGTATTGAGCTTCATTTTGAGGTCCTAATAAATTTCTGGGTTTGGCTTTCATTAGTAATGGAAAATACTTATCTAACTGTGATATTTCTTACAAATTTAAGGTTTGGAGTCATGATCACGAGAAAATAGTGACACTTAACACGCGTGGGTTGCTTATACACTTTACTCCAATTGAACTTGATTTGAGTACGTGGGAATCTTTTTATTGATAGTACAATACTTGTGAATACATGCATTTTCGTGTTCATCAATATGTCGCAAGCGTGATTTTTTTTGAAAACATTCAGTGCTATTTGTGTCAAAGGTTTTTCGCTTGCTTTTCATTGACCGTCGCTCAAGCGATAATAACAGATGCTATCTTGCTCACCTCATTGAATTTTAACGTTCTTTTTCACATTTTTTCCTGAAAATTTGTTCATTCACTCACATTTTTCTTCAAATCTCTCTACACCCATTTCAAATTCTTGCAATTGCTCAGTAATTGAATGTTTGGCATCCAACCTTTGTTACATTGTTCAACATTTCATCCATTTTTCCATATTTTCAAGGTACTACTTTGAAAAGCCTCGTTTTTTTTTTTTTTTTTTTTTTTTGCATTTTTCTTGGGGTTTTTAATGTTTTTGCTTTAATTTCACGAATTGCACTTCATATTTAGAAGTATTACATGTAGTTTCTTCTTGTATTTCCTCATTTATGTGGATTTTTCTTGTTTTTTGCTTGGTTTGAGCCGCTTTATGTATTTTTTTTATGTTTGGGTGTTTTTTTTTTTTGTTGTTGTTGATTGAGATGTTGATTTTGTTGGAGGTTGAACTAGGATCAGTCGGTGCTTTGTGATGGTGTTGAATGTGGTAGTTTTGGTTGGCGTGGTGTTTGGGCTAGTAGTATTGTACACGCACACGCCATGTGTCGATACACTTATTCGATGTTGTTTGGGCTATGTGTTCTTTTGGTCTATTATCCCTCACATACTTGATCATGTTAGGGTGGTGAGTTTGTTCGGTTAAAGTCGTCTAGTTTGCATTTGGTGTTTACATCGCGAGGTGACGTTATGTCAACGGGCATGTCGTCACGACACACGTCATGTCATCACGTCGAGCAGTTAGGGCATCACGTCACAATGTCACGATTCATCATGTCAAAGTACTATGTCCCGGTGTCATGACATCATGTCATCTTTGTGATGGATTCGTTGACATTGGGATGATGGTGTAGCTTCTGATGAGAGGACTAATGCTGATGATGTTGATGATGCAGCATAGTTGCTAGGTTGTCCCTTGTCATTTGTGACAAAAATGGGGAGTACTAGTAGATATTTTGATGTACTTAAAAAGTTTTGATCAAAAAGTATATAATTTTTTTTTCAGTTGGATTAAGTTTTGATGTTTAGTAATGTCAATATTTCTTTTGGTATGTTGGTTTACATTGATATTGCATTTTAATTTAGCTGGTATGACTAATGATTAACTATTTGAATTATGTTTATTCATATTACTGTTTCATGTACTTTTACACTCATATTGAGTTGTTTATTTCAAGAAACATGTTTATAAAGAAAAAAGCATAGTTCAGTCAAGACAGTTGATTTGATAGTAGTAGGTGTTTTGTGTCTATTTTGTTTGACTACCTTGACTTTAGATTTGTAGTTTTGTCACAGAACGCCAAATGGGGAGCTTCTTAGGTTTTTGATGTAATTGGCAAGTATGTGAACAAAAGGGACCAGATTTAATATGTTTTAAAAGTCAAGGAGTAAGTTGCGATTGTTAGAAATTGAGTTGTATTAGGTATATGGTTCGAGAATGGAAAATAAGGAAAAATAGCACCGTAATTTCGCTAGATTGTCACCATGACCTGGCTCGAGCAGCAAAAATAGAAACATTATTGCTAGTCTATCGCCAGGATTTCTCTCGAGTGACACACTGTCGCTCGCCTGTAGCCTAGCTTTCGCTCAAGCAACAGGGTTATCTGAAGAATCTTACTTGGTGTTTTTAAGGTTTTTTATCTGGCTCATTCATTTCTAAACCTACAGTATAAATATACCAGAACACCTTTGAATGTTATTTTATGAAGGTTGAACATTGAAAAAAACACACTCTCCATATCCTCTTCATCGAATAAGCTTTCAACCTTCATGCTGTGATTTATTTTTGGTAGTAAAAACATCAAATCCATAATTCAAATACCAAATTCCTACACATCTGCTAGAGTGCTGAAGATCAATGGAAGGTGACTAGAGTTCTAGTTGTTGGAGAACGTGGAGTTGGTGCAGGAGCACGCAATCCAGGAGGGCCTTGAAAACTGCGATTAGGAGTTAGTACAGGAATACGAATTCCAAGAGAGCTGTGAGAATTACAGTCAGGAGGTTAGAAAGTACTAGTGCTAGTCGAGTCTGACTGATTGTAAATTCTAATTCGTTTATACACTAATTGTTGACTGGCAAAGTGTCTGGAGTTTTTACCCAGTTAGGCTTTCTCCATGATCATTCCTTGTGTCTGTTTATTGCTTTCATATAACTGCAGTATTTCAACATAAGAAAAATTGGACTGTTTGATTAACCATATAGAGATAATTAATAGTAACTTCTTGCTAATTAATTATTAAGCCGCATAATCACCTATTTATCCCCCCCTCTAGGTGTAGTTTGGGTCGAACCTCGTTAGTTAAACTTTTTTGATTTATCATTTTTCAGTTATTATTTATGATTCATGAGTTATGATTTATTATAATTTCTGAGCCATTGTCCATTGAGCCTCCTACCAACAGCTTGCTAGTGCATCTCTTCCAATAACGGAGCCAACACTTGGTAAGGGGATGCGGCTGTGCGTGCTGGCTCCACCGAGAGCAGGGAGGAAGCTTGAAGCTTGAAGACTTAAATTATGGGCCTCTTATTTTTTCTTAAAAAAGTTAAGGCCAAATTCAAATCCACTTAACTGTGTTTGTATCATTTGTTTGTAATCATTCTTAATTCAATTGCAAAATTAGATTACGAATCCCAACCCTATCGCACTCCCTCACTCGCATTCTTGTTGTGCACTCCATTGCTCATTGAGCTTAATTTTTTTAACATTATTTACTTAAATATTAATAAACGACCTCACTATTATGGCCATTAACGGTCAACGGTTAGTGATTAACGGCTACCCTAGCTTACCTCCAATCCTGGTTCAATCATTGTTCCCTCCCCAAACCCATATTAACTTCTCGAATATCCTCTAGGCCCACCATCTATTTATTGTGATCTTACCACCATATATATATTTCCATAGAGTTTTTGCCGCAACACAAGTGAAATAACATGAATGGTAGTCTCCAAACACCCCTACCATGTGTCCTCATATTTCTTCAAGCTAAATTGACAAAATTGGGTAGCACCCAGAGGAATGCTCTCTATAAGAACACTCTTACTATTCACGAAAATATATTCGAATAAAACACACCGTAAGTGCATAGTTCGTTAAAAATAATAAAGTGAACTTTTTGAGTCTGAGTGTCGTCCCAAAATGATTGATTAGTTCTACTTCTAATTACCGTGATCTTAATCGAAACAATAAAAATGAGAGTGCTGGTTTTGATGAATTTATAACTATATTAATGATGTAGATGCGATTATGAATACTTTAACTAAACTAAATGAAATTTAAGTCTAAGTCAAATGCAAATTGAAGTTTTTCCAATATATGATGAACGAATCCCTATGTAATACTCTTTTTAAACCTAGTGCTACACTTTGATGCACGATTGAAATATTGAAGAATCAATAATCCTAAATTATTTAACAGTCTCTCTTGAGTGAAGTCAAACATATTCTAATATGTGCCTTGACTATATTTTTATGACATATGCAAATATATAAGAATGCACGAGTTTTTGTGAGTATTCAAATATTCACATAAGGCATAGCGGTATATTTCTATCCATATAGGATCCTATGATAATTTATACTGTATCGAACATATTCCCCTTCTTTCGATTGTATGAAATAAGCCACCAAACTCACACAATTACGTATACAATAATTATGGAGAAAAAAATTCATATAAACCATTCAAACATCCCAAAAACATGTTTCAATGTCAAAGATGTAAAAATAAAATTTAAAAATCATATTACACAGTTCATCTAAGCGTAATACAAAATTAAACTAGCCTAGCATGGTGGAATGAAGAAAATTAGAAAAATAAATGAAGAACGGCATCATCAATTCGATTCTTGAGTTTAATCTTTGCTTCGTGGTGTTGCTCTTCTTGTTTTTACCTTGTTTCTTTTCTCAAAACCTTATGAATCTCCTCCCCCACATTCTGGATGGCTCTAAGGTTTAATTACGTGACCCTCATATTGTTTCCATAAGTCATTCAATGAAATAAGGAAACCAGAAATTTGCGTTCAAAAACTCAACTGTGGCCACATAGTATACCTCTATGCGATCGCATTGAGGAGCTGAGATGGCCTCTTTTATTGCCTGAATGGACCTATGTGACCGCATAGTTTTTTGTGCTATGCAACGACATAGTAGTGACAAATTACAAGTTATTGTATTTTGGTCCTCGAACTTCATTTTGCCAATCTCGAACTTCTTTTCCCCCGTCTTCCAATGCTCGTTGGTCCTCGACATCTTCACATCACCAACTCCTCTTCTGTGTCATCTTTGGACTACTTGTAACTCGGTCCCTGAACTTTAGTTTTCTTTCATTTTAGTCCTTTTTTCACTTGTTTCTCATATTTTTCACCACATTCATCACGTTGTCCTGCAACACAAAATTTACATAGAATTAAGCTATATTTCAACATATTTATCAACAATTGTCCCTCTTTGTAGCATGAAATAAGTGTGTAGAACAGATTTATCAACTCTCCCAAACTTGAACTATTTTTCATCCTCAAACAAAATTGTAACTTAACTTTACATAAAAAAGCATGGTTTGATAATCTGCCATGTCTCAGGATTGGAACGTAGTAACTAACAAAATGAAAAACTTCAACTGTTCAAAATCAAATCAATCTCTACCTGTTACATGCATAACTTTATGTGTGTGTGAAAAAACTCATGCCAACATATTAAGATCATGATTAGCTCAACACCTGACTCATAGTAGTTAAATATTTCTTTATTTTGCTCGAGAGATACACACCCCGAAACTAATGCTTTTCACTCAATTTTTCCCTGGGTATATCCCTAGTTGAATGTTTTCAATTCTATTCCTTACCCTCTCTTAGATTGGATAGGTCTTACTATTACAAGTTCTCATTTCAACAAGTCGAGATTCTCCTCTATTATTTTATCACTTCAACCTTTAAGACTAACTAAGTTACTTGCTTCTCATTAAAGGTATAGTTCTATCAACTGAATGCCTGGAGCTTAATTAATGTANAAAAAAATAAATATATATATATATATATATATATATATATATATATATATGTGTGTGTGTGGGTGTGTGTGTGTACGTGTGTGTGTGTGTGTGCGTGTGTGTGTGTGGTTTTTTTTTTTAACATCTTCTCATTTATTTTCTGTATAACCCATGTAATGAGTTTTAGGCTGATGACTCCCAAATCAGATGACCATAGGGCACCAGGTCTTAAACCACCCTCACAGGCTTAATCACTTAAGTTATACAAGCTTGAAAAGATACTTTTATTCACTCAAAGATTATTGCAATGCCCATTTTCTTTTAGACATCCGGTTTCTAAAACTAACCTCTAACTTAAAACTTTCACCTCGTCCTCATCTCGTTGGTTGTAGACAATCCACACAAGTTAGTATCATGCACGGAAGCCTTACTAATCTCAGTGTTCCCCTATAACAACTCAAGCATCTCCAAACTACCCTATAGTTGGATTATGGATTCATAATATGAAGGTTGTTCGGGTTTATATACTATGTTCAACTATTTTCTAAATAATGAACCAAATCACCAACTCAATATGTCAAATATGAATATTGTGCATAGAAAATGTCAAGTTTCATACTACTAACAAGCTTTGACTAATCTAATAGTACACTATTTTCATTATTCACAATTCATATATGTTCCAATATCCAACATCATAGATGGCAAAGTTATCAAACCCACACAAGCACACAAAATTATAATCTAATGGTAGAAAACAAATAGATAGAAACCGAAAATAACTAAATGAAAACTGCAAAATTTTTTAAAAAACTTTCACACAATCACGGAAATCTGCAGTAAAATATGACGAATGCCACCCCCAAACTTATGTCAAACATTGTCCTCAATATTATGATTAATAACACAAGGCAATATTAAAGTGTAAATAATAATCAGGACAAATTCACAATAGATAAAGATAATGGGGCTCAGAATACTCTCATGATCAGTACATAAGTGGTAGATGGAAATCGAAATCGAATGTGCCATGAGCTGATGGTGGTGGGAGTCATGCGAGAATTTGTTGCATCTACTCGGACTGTTGTGCAAGGTTAGCCTGAATGCCTTGAAGTGGAGAGACTGATCCCGAACTTTAGTCTCGATGTTACCAAATGGTCCCAAGTCTCGTTAGCCCTCATCTAAATCCCATCAACTTTGTCCACATAATGATTCAAACGTCCATTCAGGATCTTAACCTCTCATCTCACAGCCAAAGACTCCCGACTGGTGGTAGAAACGAAGTTCCTGGTGCTTAGCATGTCATTCCTCACTGTCTGGAGATTCGTACCCATGGTACCCACAGCCTGCTAAAGACTCGATATCTCGGCTAGAACTAGTCATTGTGGCAAACATCTATCGCAGCAACTGTGTATCAACATCCAGAGATGTCGGTGGTGATGGTGCCTCATGTATCTCTACGTCCTCAGCCCTTGACCCTATACAACTTCCTATTGCTACCTCAATTGCTCACTCTCTTGCTTCTTTCTATGTTTTTCCCTAGCTCGAACCTGAGCCTCCAAGGTAGTCTGTTTAATGAAAGGGCTAGGTTTCTCATGAAGCTTCTCGGATGGGATAGTAACGCTAGGACTCTTGCAAATTCGACCGACGACACTTGGAAAAATTAGGGAATGCTAACGATCTCCCCAGATACCCTGAGAATGAATCTGATCATAAATGAAGGTAGCTAAATCAATCTTCGGTCCTCTTACCAAGTGATAGATAAAACTGGCTGTTGGATCGATGAATGTGGTCTTATGTGAGGTGGGCTCAATGTTGTGGCAAATAAACAGTCAAAGAATGGCTAGTGACGGTATAAGCTCAATCTAATGCCAAGTTGAAGTTTGTAATGGCCAAGCATCCTCACGCCCCAGTAAAACTCCCCTGATCGTGCTCCAATCGAAATCTCCCAGAATAGGAACAATGTTATCCCAAGTCAACTGATAGTAGTAATGTATTACCTCGGGGTAAACATAATCTACTTGTCCTGCACTCATGTCTGGTGTAGATGTTCGGACCCAGGAGTGTCTATGTCTCTGTTGAAATTTGCATAGAACTCGTGAACTAGTCCCTTATACACTGGATATGGTCTTTCTATTACTTTGTCCCAACCACAGTTCTGGACCAAGGTGACTATCTAGAATTCGAGAAAATCTTCCAGTTTAACTAGTCTTCCTAGAAGCAGTGCCTAGTGGCTAATGATATCGGAGTATCGCATGATGGCCTCCTGATCTAAAAATCACCGTATACCCCTTTCAGGTCTCCTAGTTTGCACGGTACCCGAAGTGGAAGCTACTTTCTCATTTCCTTTGGCTGTTGGCTTAGGATGTATTCTGCAAACACAGAGATTTGTGATGCATAAAGTAGATGATATGGAATTTGAAGATGAAATGGAACACATGAGCACCAAAGTCTCTAAACTTATGTTAAAGGTATGCATGATATTCGAGTAATCCAAAAGATATATGTAATTGACCAAACAAAGTATAAAACAATGTAACAAGGTCATGCTTGACTACATGTGTAGTGAAATACGTGTATTATTGAGCAAAAATGCAAAATGTAGTCAACAAACCCAAAATCAAGTCAAACAATGAAATTTTTTCATATAAAATCGTGTTTGACCAAGCAATTTTGCCTCCAGACACCATCGAGAAAAATCGAGAATTTCCCAGGCAACCTCTGTGCATATGAAAGAGGGTATAATACTCTCACACATTCAAATTTGAGGTCAAATGAGCGTCATTTGGATTAGGAAAACGGATGGATGAAGTGAGGGACGTGAAGTGCCGTATGCCTAGCCATGTCATGCTCATTTGTGGTCAATTTTAGTTTTGGTGCTTTCGATGACATTTTGCAAAGAACATCAACACAAAAAGCAATCCAAATTGAATATCAACAAGGTCAAATGCTAAGGTAAACCTAATGCACAACAATTTTTCACATAGGACATTTATCGAACACTTTGTAAGCATTATATGGGTCCAATAAATTCTCAACACCTTAGTCATAACCCAAGCCAAAATTTGCTCAACACAACTCAATATTATAGAATCCATCATCTACCTAATGTCCCACTCCTCAATCAAGCATTCAAGTTCGTTGTCAAGCACCTAAGGAGAAACAACAGAAAATTAGGGCAAAAAGAATTTGATGACATACCTTGAGATCTTTATAAAGAATAATGGAGACAAGATGAGGAGTGAGTGATGACTTGTGGATTTGGTGGTGTGTGTTCATGTGCGTGAGTGGTATACTTTCTGTGCGTGAGTGGTGTACGTGCGTGTCTAAAACTATATAGGGCCTGATTTGCTACTTGTGACCGCGTGCTTGGTAGTGCTATGTAGTGCATAGACTACCAGGTATGGGTTTTTGGCCTATTTCAAATATATCCCATGTTCGACCATCCGAGATCCTCGAGGCCTCGATTTTCGTGCTAAAACAAGTTCACATGAATGAAATGGGGAAGTACAATGTGGAAAAATTTTGAAACATAATCAACTCTTTGAAAACTCGTTGGTCGATTTTCACAAAAAAACTTGGTTTTCAACCCACAATGCAACACGGCATTCCAACGCCCCTACAACTTGTTAAAACACATTTAAAACCACTAGGTGTATGTGAATGCCATAAATTTGGTTCCAAAAACATTTTAAACTTGAAAACACATGTTGATCTCGGAAAGCTCAAAATTTGATTGTTTTTCCTAGAAATGCGTGACTTTCTCACCGAATCAACTAAATACCATTCCAACACCCCAAACTTATGCACAACACATTTAAAACCAATTTGGACCATGCATAGACTCTTAGTGACCTCTAGGGACAATGAATGACCTACTATGACTAAAAATTTCAAAAACATGAAAAACTCCTAATCTAATAATGCATAAATCGAAATAAATAAAGGGGAAGAATATGTTGGGTTGCCTCCCAACCAACGCTAGTTTAGAGTCTATAGCTCGACTTTACTTTGGTTGGATCACTTCGATGTTCTGAGATAGACGGTGGACTTTTCTTTTGAAAAATCACCGCTCTAATAAGGTTTCAATCATTGTCCATTCACCTTAAATGTTCCCTTATTATTGTGAGTGATTTCAACTGCTCCATATGGAAATAGCTTACTGATTGTGTATGGTCCGGACCATCTTAACCTCGACTTCCCAAGGAATAGCTTAAGTCTCGAGTTTATAACAGAACTTGTTGCCCCACCTCAAATTTCTGTCTCTGAATATTCATGTCATGCCACTTTTTGGTACGCTCCTTATAGAGTTTTTCATTTTCATACGTCTCTAGTTGGAATTCATCCATTTCATTCAATTGCAGTAATCTCTTTTCACTACCACCTTCAAATCAAAGTTTAAATTCCTGACTGCCCAGTATGCTCGGTGCTCCAAATTAACTAAAAAATGACATGCTCAAAAGCTTTTATGTAAGCCCATAGCGTATTTTCAAGCTTTTTAGACCAATCTTTCCTAGAAGAGCTCACTATTACCTCAAGTATCAACTTCAATTCCTTGTCTAAGATTTTAACTTGGCCGTTGGTTTGAGGATGATATGGTGTTTCTACACGATGTCAGACGCCATATTTAGCCAACAAGAACTCCAATTAACGATTGCAAAAGTGCTTGCCCCCATCACTGATTATAGCCCGAGGTGTGCCATAATGGGTAAAAATATACTTCTTTAACAACCCAATCACCACCTTAGCATCGTTGATTGGAAATGTTACCACGTCCACGCACTTGGAGACGTAGTCAACAGTAACCAGTATGTATTAATTCGAGAATGATGGTGGGAATTGTCCTATGAAGTCAATTTCCCATACACAAAAAAGTTCCACTTCGAGGATGCTGTTCAAAGGCATCTCATTCATCCTCTAGATATTTCCAATACCCTAACACCTATCGTAATACCACCATTTTTAGGTACAACCTAGACTTGACTGATCTGATATCGGGTAAATGATGCGAATGTCTAGAAGTTTCAATACTCCAGCCCTAAGCACCTCATTCATGTTTGGGTTTAGCTTCTTTGACAATCTATACAGGGTTTAAAATTATCCTCCATAAGAATCTTGTGCATGCACAGTGAAAGGCCAATCCTTTTAATATCTGCGATAGACCATCCAATTATTATTTTATTTTATCGAAGTACCTATAGTAGTCTCTCTTCCTCCACCTAACTGACTGAGCTCGAAACAATCACCGAGAGTGTATAAGACTCCCCTAAATAAGCATAACGATGAGGTGGTAGTTGCTTAAGTTCCAACTTTGGAGGTTGTTGAACAGATGGTAGTGGCCTTGTCAGACCAGTTCCAAATTCCTCAAACTAATGTTTCCTCGTGTAGGGTGGGTTAGTTTCCAAGAACCTCGCACATGTCTTAATCTCAAGAGAATTAGAGTGAGTAGATTGAGAATGTACAATACAGGCTTCATACGCGTCTGATGTGTTATACAGCATAAATGTGTCTTGGACCACGTTTTCAATTACATCTATCTAAAAACAGCTATCTGACTTAGTAAAGAATTTCATGGCCTTGAAGACATTGAAAGAAACTTATTCCTCGCCAATCTTCAAAATCAACTCACCCTTTTGTACGTTGACCCTTTTGTACGTCGATAAATGCTCTCCTAGGAATGGTCAATCCAATATAAGTGGTACATCCTTGTCTTCCTCCATCTCTAGGATAGGGAAATCCGTCGGGAAGATAAAGTTCTCCACTTTAATCAGCACATGTTCTATAATCCCTCTTGGGTGGGTAAGAGATCGATCAGCCAGCTACAGAGCTACCGTTGTTGCTTTAACCTCTCCCAAACTGAATTTCCTAAAAATAGAAAGTGGCATCAAATTAATAATTGCACCCAATGTTTATCAACAGATAGATTGACCTAGCCACAAACTTCCTAGCTTCATTCATGGGTGAAGTGAATCACTCAAGAGCTACCTCAGTAGGTTTAATAAACAATCTATGGAATTGGAAAAGATCTCTGATGAAGCAGCCCTCATGGCAGTCCTGTCTGTGGACTAAGGCCCAGAACAATTTCTGGTGGTTCGTACATGAAGACGGACCAAATAGCTACCATGAATTCTTAAAACTAGTTGAGAAACATATCAATGCAGAAGAAGCGACCTCAAATCACGAAGAAGAAAAGTTAGACTCTCATTACCCAGCTCAAATAAAGGATAAAAAAATGGACAAATGCCCTATCCTAAAAAAAAGGAAAGATCGAAGAGAAAGAGAATGACCTCGTCCCTACCCAAAAAGGTTCCAGGAATATCGTCCCTTGAACTCCACATGGGAAGGATGTTTACATAAGTAAAAGCTAAAGAAGTCTTCCGCAGACCTCCTCCTCCTCTTCCTACTCAGAAGAACTCGATGAAAACCAACCAGAGAAAATAATGTAGATACCACAAGTCGACAAGACACAACACGGATGAATGAAGGGGTTTAAAGAAATTATTAGAGCTCTTAATCCAATGAGGTCAGCTGGGCGAATTTGTGGCCAAACTAGGGAAGACCATAAAAATCCTCCTACCAAAAGGGAACAACCCAGCCAGCTTTGCCCGTTCAACTAGCTAGACATCCTCCACTAAAAATAGAGATCAAAATGCTAATCGACAGAAACCAATGCATGAAGGGTCTACAAGAAAGCACCGTAGACAAGCTAGGCATGCACGCATCGGCAGACCTACGAAGCAGGATGACCTAATGTAAAACCTATCTTAGTGTACCAAATACTAAATGATTTGGATTTTCAGAAAAACACTCCCATGGAATATTGTAAAATCAAAGTGATGCTCTGGTAATCACTGTGCATATGGCTGGAGTCCGAATACGCCAAACTCTTGTAGACAACGGAAGCTCGATTAACGTTTTGTATTCCAAAACTCTTGAACATATGGGAATTCTAGAAAGATACCTCCAACCCTACTCCAAAAGGTTACAAGGTTTCATTGGTGTCCAAGAAAATATGTTGAATTAAAATCACCGCAAGTGTACGAATCGTTGACAAGTAATAAAGTAGACTTTTTGAATACGAGCATCATTCCCACAAAGATTTATTAATTTGATTGCTATTTTTGAATACGAAACGATAATATTAACTAGAATTAAATCAACTACGATGCAAGTATAAATTACTAAACTAAATGCAATTAATGGTTGAATAGAAATTTTATGTAATTTATAAATGAAGGACGCACCAGGATCCTGAATCCTCAAGTAATAATTATTTTTTAACCCTAGGTTTATAATTTGACAACACGAATCCAATTATGACGAATCAATGTTCCTATCCTATCCAAAAGTCTCTCTCAAGTAATGTTAGACCTACCATCACGTACGACCCGACTATATCTCTATCACCAATGCGAATATACAAAAATGTATGCGGTTTTATGAATACTTAGAGATTCATATAAGGGATAGCGGTATATTTATATCCCCTATCGGACCTTATGATGATTTATATATGTCGAATTTATTTCCCTTCTCTCGAATGCATGAAGCAAATCACCAAACTCACACAATTATCGTACACTATAATCATGGAGGCAATTAATTCATAAAAATCATTCAATAATTTAAAAACGTGTTTTTGCGTTAAATATATAAAACTAAAGATCAAACATCAAATTACAAGGTTCATCGTTTCTATAATTCAAAAACGTGTTTTACGTTAAATATATAGAACTAAATATCAAAACATCAAATTACAAGGTTCATCATTCACCTAGCACTGATTAACCTAGCCTAGTATAGTAGAAAGAAGAAAAAATGAAAAAGAATCAAGAAACAAAATCACCCAATTAAATATGGATTTGGATCTTCACACATTGGGGATGAATTTTGTGTTTTTTGCCTCATTCTATGCTTTCCAATCTTGAAAATTTCATCTTCTAGTCTCCTATATGTATTATGCTATTATGTATTTGTAGGAGTTGAAAATTGGTTGAAAATTACGTCCAATTTGGTTTCCAAAAGAGTTCCAATCGAATAAGGAAAGTTCCATTCGCGTGCAAATTTTTTTGTCTCTGCACAGCAGTTAGTATTTTGGCCATAATTCTCTCTCCCGATATCCAATTGGGGCGATTTAAAGTGCATTGAAAATATACTTCAAAGGGATACAACCTTTCTAGAAATAGAATATTTCCAATTCGAACGTTTACAATGCCAAAAATGTGTCTCAATATTCGGCTAAAAATCTGGAATATAACTTGTGCGATTGGACATTAATTGTGATAATATTTTGATCATATTCCATTCCTTTTTTACTTCTAATTCCATCCAATTGTCTCCTATCAATCTTCAAAGTATCATCTCGTGGTTCAAATCAACTATTGAATTTGCAATTTGGTCCTCAAACTTTGGATTTTGCCATTTTTCACCATTTTTCGTTTCTTTCTTTCGATTCCTCGTTCAACCGTTGAGTTTTACCTATGTAATATAAAATACAACAATTTAGGATATATTTTGTGAGAAAAATTATCAAATATCAATATTTTAGACCCCGAATAAGTCTATAAAATACACTTAACAATTGGTGATCCCGTTGAAGCCCGAGGCTAAATAGCCCTAATCGTGGAATTATGAGATGTCCTATGTCAGAGGAGAACTATCGCTTACTTAGTAATAGTTGACCTACCATCCAGTTACAACGCTATATTAGGTCGACTAATATTACATGAGCTGAAGGAAGCTACTTCAATATATCATTACTATATGAAGTTCCCTACTCTAGACGGAGTCGGAATAGTGCATGGAGACCAAGTTGAAGCCAGGTCATCTAAAATTAACTTACCTAGAGCAAGAGTAAACATGTTCCAAGAAACACAAGGCAATTGCACTGAGAAAGCTCTACTGAAGAGACCCATAAAAACCAACCTAACTGAGATAGGTATCATAGAAAATCACTGTAAAAGACCCAGAGACAGTCACTTATCTTTCAATGAAAAAAAAAAGTAGGTCCACACCTTTATCTTGGAATTTTTGTCGTGGCCTTACCTATAGCCGGAGTTTCCATTCCCAGAGTTATGGTGAACACAGAAAATGCCCTTAATATCGTATACCTCGATATGCTCAAATGGATGGGTGTCTCCCTACATTTCCTCATACCATATTCAAATATGGTCTTAAGGCTAAATGGAGCCTTAACTAAAGCAAAAAGATGGATCAAATTTACTGTTGAGGTCGGATAAGCTCCTCACCGAGCTAGAGTCAATGCCAAATTTATAGTGTTCGACTTCATATCGCCCTATGGTGAAATATTGGAACAACTAAGAGAAGTAGTATCCATATCATTATTCAATCAAGTTCTCTATTTCTTAAGGTATAAAAGAAATTAAGGGTGACAAGGAGACATCTGAGAAATGTTGCATTAAGATCTACCCCATGAAGGTACATCATTTGCCACATGTGTGATATGTATATCGTACAAAAATGATACTAACCTTTGGCTCATTTGACCTTCAGATCAAGTCCAATGGAAAAAGAGAAGAGCCTGTTGAAGAGAGCTTAAGATAGGTCATGAATCGCCCCCAACAAGTAAGGTCTTAGCTGGTTGAATTTCTCCAACAAAACCTTGATGCTTTTGCATTGAGTCATAAAGATATTGAAGAAATCAACCCCTAGATGGCTTGTCATAGATTGAACATTGATCCCTCAGTTCGATCGAAACAATAACAATGTTGTCCCTTGAACTCGAAGAGATACAAAGCTCTGAAAAATGAGTGCAGAAATTGCTCAACTGTGGATTATCCACAAAGCAAATTACCCTAGGTGGATTGCTAACCTAGTGCTGCTTTAAAATAACAATGGAGATTGGAGAGTATGTATTGATTTCATCGATCACAACAAGGCTTGCCCAAAGGATAGTTTTCTGCTTCTTAGGATCGAGCGCACACGAGCCACTTAGCTTTATGGTTATTTATTCTAGGTACAAACAAATCTCTCGATGCAAGAACCAGACCAGGAACATACTTCCTTCATCGCTGACTAGGGGCTCTACTACTACAAAATGATTCCCTTAGGCCTCAAAAATGTTGGAAACACGTACCAATTCTTGTGAACACTATGTTCTTTGAACAAATTGGCAAAACCATGGAACTATATGTGGACTATATGTTGGTAAAAATCACAATGGCGAAGGACGATCAACAACACCTAGCTAAGATGTTCGAAATTCTAAAGAAATATAGGATAAAGTTAAATCCACTTAAATGTGCCTTTGGGGTAAGTTCGGGAAAATTCCTTTGTTACATGGTTAATCAAAAAGGGATTGAAGTAAATCTTGAAAAGATATAAGCCACCATTGAAATGAGAGTGCTTACTCGTCCTAAAGAAGTTCAAAGTCTCACTGGGAAAATAGTTGCACTTAGCCATATTGTTTCCAAATTATAGATCGATGTAAACTGTTTTTCGACACAATACGAGGAGAAATGAAGTTTAAGTGGACTTCGAACTACATAATACTTTCGAAGAACTCAAAAGGTTGTGACTCAACCACTAATTATATTCAAACCAGAGGCAGGTAAAATGCTGGCATTGTACCTCGTCGTTTCTGAGCATGCCGTTAGTGCCGTGCTAACTCAAGAGATGAAGGAACGCAACACCGTATTTATTAGGTTAGCAAAGCTTTACATGATGTGGAGTTACGTTACTCTCTCCTAGAAAAGTTGGCTTACGCAATGATTATCACAGTTAGGAAGTTGATGCCCTATTTCTTGGAGTACCTTATCGAAGTTTTAACAAATTATCCACTAAGATAAATTATGTTGAAACTTGATACCTCATGATAGATGGTTAAGTGGGTCGTCGAGCTAGGTCAGTTTGACATACATTATAGGCCACACACTACAATAAAAGGCCAGGCTATAACTGATTTTGTCATAGAGTTCAGCACTAACCTCCTAGAAGATCAACTCGAAACACTCCATGGGAACTAATACCTATAAGGTCAGCACTTCACCCATGGTGAGTACGAACTTTGGGGGTAACTGTTGATGTCTGTACTCCGATCTCATCCCTAATAGTTATCTTCACCTCTTGTTCTACAAACATGAAGGTCGGATAATGGATAATTATGAGGTTAGCTCGCTTATGGAAATAGCTGCATGATGAGCTCAGGGCTATCGTAATTAATGGAAGCATAATGATAACTAAATCCTTGCTATATTGATAAACATCTCCCTCCACACACCAATCAAGCAATGACACCTAGCTACTCTAAATAGGACCTCCTATTTTAGCCAATCCACAAAGCGTAATGATTATACGACGTCAGTTCATCATTATTATACAGTTTTAGCATAATTTCACATCATGATGGACTGCATGCTAACCTTAACCACCAATCAATAATTTAAAAAACTTGGATAAATAGCACACATCTCTAGGATGATATGGTAAGCTAACAAGATCGAAGTCAGCCACTGGTGCACTCCCTCGTCCTTTAAATAGGCATGATATGGTCCCCCACTAGACGCAGTTTGGATTGGAGAATAAAAATACAAGAAGAATGTTGTTTTTACTTGGAAAATTTACTCCAACCATGTATTCTCCTTTAATATTTTCAGCCACAAATCTCCCAATTTGTTTTTAAGTTGGTTAAGAAACTGCATTACATTTTTTGACATCAACAATGCCTATTAAGCAAGGTGGCCAATCTCCTTTTACTGAAAATTAGAAAGATCTACTCAATTACTGGGCCTAATAGATATTGATGTATTTGGACCCATGTCAATTATCGTTAGAGGAGATTTATCTTATTTCACCTCGTTTACTAATGACCAATCTAAATAGAGATATGTATACTTAATGAAATTCAAGCATGAAGCTCTTGAGAAGTTCTAGGAATTTCTAAATGTAGAAAAACAATTAGGTAAATATATTCTCACACTAAAATCTAATCGAGTAGAGAAATTCTAAAACGAGAATTTTTAGATTATCCAAAGGAGAATGAGATTCTCTCATAGGGGATTTCACCACATACTCCACAACATAATAGTGTATCTGAAAGGAAGAATTGTACACTATTAGATATGTGCAATCAGTGTTGAGCAATGCAAACATCCCAAGATTGTTTTATGTTCTTGCACTAAATGTCGTGTGCTACATAATAAATTGTGTCCCTTCTGAATCAGTTGAAAAAACTCCATATAAGTTATGAAAAGGTAGAAACCTCAACTTGTCTCGTATAAAAGTTTGAGGCTGTGATGTTGGGCACTGAATCGTATAAGCTAGAGTCTAATCCGATAAATGTATATTTGTAAGAATCCAAAAGAAACACAATTAGATATTAATTCTATAATTCCATTGAGAGGTAAGTCTTCAACACAATACATGTCGTCTTTCTAGAGAAAGAATTCATTCTAATAAGAGTATGGGAGCAAATTAGAACTTGAAGGGGTTTAAAAATCCACAAATATAGTTGTCCAAGTTGGTGAACTTAAGACCGATCCCACACCTAATGAACCTACTAATTACACAAAAGCAAAGTCAAGTGTTGACTCAGAGATGGCAGGAAATCATAGAATTTGAAATGAACTCGATGTATATAAACAAAGTTTAGACCTTGGTTGACCCACTGAAGGGATAAAACCCATAGATTGTAAATGGGTTTACAAGAATGAACGGAAGCGTCCATACTACAAAGCAAGACATGTAGTAAAAAGTTACAAACAAAAAAGGAGGAGTTGACTTTGATGAAACTTTTTCACATATAGCCATTTTAAGTCCATTCGAATTTTACTTGCAGTAGCTGCATATCATGACAATGAGATATAGCAAATATATGTGAAAAATACATTTATTAATGAGAATTTGCTAGAGAAAGTTTAAATGACACAACTGGAGGGTTTTGAATAAAAAAATGATAACAAAATATGCAAGATTGATCGATCCATATAAGGATTGAAACAAGCCTCTAATAGCTAGAATCTTTGCTTGGATAAGATAGTCGAAACTTTGAATTTATCAAAAATAAAGACGAACTGTGTTTTAAAAGAAGACAAGTAAGAATGTTGTCGTATTCCTAATATTATATGTAGATGACATATTATTAATGGAAAGTGACATTAATATGCTTTAATCGATGAAATTATCTTTGTTAAAGAATTTCTCCATGAAAGATGTTGGAGAACCAGCTTGATCTATAGAGATATCTAGAATGGAAAATGACATCCCTAGGTTCATAAGTGGGTAGCTAATCTCACAAGGTTAAATAGAGTGACATTTAAATGGACATGTGGATGTCTTGTTAAGAGAATAAAACATTGGAAACTCGATGCAATTATTCCATATATATAGCTATCTAATTGTTAAGTGGATCTCTAATGTTCGGTGGTGGAATTGGTCATTCGAATTGAGGTCATCTTAGTACCTATATGAGGACGGTCATACTTTGGTGGTATTGGATGTTGCTCTGCTAAGAATCGCTAATACGTCATTGTTTAGGTATATAAAAAAATTATATGAATATTGTGAATGATCAAGATGATTTGTCACACTTAGAAGTAAGAGATTATGATATACATTTTATTCGATTAAGTTGGTATCAAAATCCTTGGCCAAGGTTTGTAAGTTGAAAAGAGTTTCGACGATTATTAACATAAGAGCGAGACGAAAGATATGGTTTCTTGGTAAACGAACAAGTTTGGTTTCCATCACACCATGTGACATTTTCTGTCATGTGTATTGCCTTTACATATTGTCAAAAGTCAATCAAGGCCAACGAATGTTAATTAATTAATATAGGTGCATTAATAATGAATTAAAATAGTTTTAGATCAAAATAATAATTAAAGTCTTCGACATCATGATCGGGAACCTAAGGGTCACACACAAAAGGGAAAATTAGAAGAATTATATTAATAATTGATTGATTGACAAGTGTGCAATATTTGTAGAATTATTTAATTAAATTGTTGATTTATTAGCTTAAGTTAGTTAATTATATTAATTATCGTATGGACCAAGTTTAATTAATATATTAATTAATTAGTGGACCATCTTTTGTTTAATGGGTGGATCAAACCATAGCTGTAAAAATAGTAATCAAGTTTTGTTGTAATCTATAAATTAAAAAGGAATTTGAGATTACCATAGCTGTAAAAATAGTAATCAAGAATGCAACTACATTACAACAAAACTTGCAACGCAATATCATAATCTTGCTATCACAAGAAAGAGAAACACTAAACTCTCATTCTTGTTTTCCCATGTGGTTTCAATTGGAGGCTACAAAATTGGATATCTATGGGTTGGAAAGATTGTGGTAAATCAAGATTCACAAGAATGAGCAAATCTCGTAATTGTTAGTAATGAAGGTTCTTAAAGGAGTTTGAAGAATTTGCTAAAGGTAAAATTTTAATCACGATTTTTATGTAAACACAATGATGATCCTTGAAGAGAACTGAAAATATTTTAAATTCCACTGTATATGTATAAGTAAATTCCCAATACCTCCTTACTTCAAAAACTTGTCCCATGGTACCAATGTTGAGTTTCCATGTCCGGTGAGGGAAAAGAAATCACTTTGCTCTTGATTGTTTCTACTACGTGGATTATATCTATTAAGGCAAGCATCCTCCTACTCATTTGACTACAATGTTACCTCAATCTAATGCTATCCATGAAGAGTCCATCCGAATCTTAGACAGTAGGCTAACAGAGTATCACTAATGAATTGAACATGACACTTTAAGATAAATACACATGTGATGGTTCATAACAGTTTGTAATGGTACAAATCTCCTCATAAAGTACTCTGGTTCTTTTGATGTTGTTACTTCTCACTTCACACTTACCTTCTATAATGTTCTTCACTGCCCAAAAGCCATGGTTAATTTACTCTCAATTAATAAATTCTATTGTGATAAAATCAGCTTCTCAATTATAATGGCATCCTATTATTCTGTAGGGGCCTCAAAATGGGAATCATGCTGTTGGAGGGTTCGATTGAAGGGGTATTTATCCTATTCATTTCAATAAAGTTTATGTCAATAAATGTCGTGGTCGTATAGCATTTCATGATGCAAAGGCTTCTTTTGAGACTTAGCGCTAGGCTTGGTCATCCTTCAGATCAAATTACAAAAGAGGTAGTCCAATCATTTACGTTACCTATCTCTGGTTCCATGGAGAATGAGCATTTTGTGTTACTCACGTTAGTTAGGAAAAAGTAAACCACTACCATTACCAAGTCAGTCTCTGAGTCTTCATGTCCCTTAGAACTCGAGGGCGGACCCAGCACCCAGCGTGCTGGATCCGCCGAAGTCTTAATACCACCGGGTGACGCGGGTCACTGCGTGTTACAGAGAGAACATAGAAGACAAGAAGAATTGAAGTAGAAGACCTCGGAAATAAGGTGGGCCGTTTTTTTTTTTTTTTTT
>CAIGRB010047452.1:2158-12985 GCA_903798255.1 Fraxinus quadrangulata | reverse complement strand
AACGATGGATTATTCATTGTTCTTGCTAGCACAAGAAAAGAAACCCTAGCTGTCATTCTTGTTCTCTGTGTGGATCACCATTGGAGGCTGGACATTTGGACAGCTTGGATTGCAGATCGTGATCGTTGGAGCGCAAGAAAAAGCAAAGGAGTTTGCAGAAATCATCAAAGGTATTATTTCTATCACAGTTTCTATCTATATACAATGTAGATCCTTGGTGGGAATTGAAAATTGCTTATTTTCCGCTGCGTATGTTTAAGTAAATTTCCAACACTTTCTACAATTCAAAAATGTTTTTATTGAACGAATAGCATGTAATAAGTCCATATTTAATGGTTGCTGCCTCCAATTTTGGTAGTACTTGCGACCACCTAGAGATTCTCTGCTGGTAATATTTATTTTTACATGATATTGTATAAGTTTCACAGGCATGAAAGATTGTACTTGAAGTTTGGTAATTGCTTGGAATTCAGGTGCTGAAGTGAAACTTAGTACCAGTTATTGATTAATTCATAGTGGAATGAGAGATTGAATTTTAAAAGAACATAATTTGTAAATATATATGGTCAAACTAATTTCTATGCACATGTTTCGTTAGGTTCACTGTTCACAGGTACTATTCATGTATCCACTGCTCATTTTTATCGGTTAATGATTGAAACCATATATAAACGACTCTCAAACATGCTATATTTGAGGCGCATATGGTGTAGCTTTGGTGATGTGGTTGTTTTGAGTCTTTTGACGCGTCCAATGCTGTGTACTCTTGAAGAACTTGTACACTTTGACAATTGAACTTAGACTTGTAGTATTTCACCATCGACGAAGGAACTTTGCAAACCTCCTGCATCTGCACTCCGGACCTTTCTCGATCCATGCAATTTCACAAGGGATTGGACATCTTTCTGTCTTCAAATTTAGTGCATTTTGGAAATAATATTTTATGCTGCCGCTGTCCATGATGACCTTTTGTGATGAATGTACAACTGGTGCGAAAGATTTTGTGGCGTTGAGTATCATCTTGTTTCTTTGGGGGCCAAAATACAATTGATTGCTTTTCCATCATTCCTTGCAGTTGCAGCCAATGGCCTTCATAAGTCTCTTCACTTTCTAGTTGCTCCGTCTTCTATTGCCTGTTTGACCACACCTAAAACACTTGTCCGAGAAGGTTTCCGTTGAACATTACCAACCTTTTAGTCTAGTGATTCATGTTGATCAGAAGTAGAGAATAGCCCGTTTCCCTTGGCCACTTTGAAGTGGTAGCTGTCATTTCTTGATTAGGGTGATTCTGAGCATGCATTTGGAGTTTATTAAGTTGGTTCTCCACTTTAATTGCCAAGTTTACTGCGTCAGTCAACGTTCAAATGGGCTGAAATGCTAGTTTTCCAATTTTAGTACCCAATATAACGGGCGACTTATTGATTAATCGCTTCTGTTAAATTAATTCGGCATTGAATCGATAAAATTTCATTGGTAGTGTGATTGGCTTGTCGGCAGTTATGATATTGTTGATAAAGGAATTGTTAGTAATCTGGTGGAAGAATCATTCCTTTAATAATCTTGTCATCTTGGACCATGGATGACTACTACTTTCGATTATACTGCAATTGTTCCACTAAGTAAAGTTCCTCCCTTTAATTTATACGCCACAATTTTGACTTGACATTCCTCGAAAATTTTGAATAATCAACAAAATTCTCATCATCATTTATTCAATCGAGAAAGTCTATCTTCATTGTGTAGTCGGCCAGCGAAGGTGGGTACATTCATCTTCATCTCAAATTCTTGCCTATTTTGACCCGGCCCATAAGTTCGAGGGCAAATTGATTATGCCCATGAGTTTGGGGGAAAACCAGCAATTATTTCTCCCTTGGTCATAAGCTTGAAGGGCTAAATCATTAATTTCACCTTCACTAGATGAATCCTTGCATTAATTTGGACCAACCGATGGAGTGGAACACCCTCTTCCCGGCGCGCAAAAGGAGCAGTTATCATGCCATCTAAAGTCAATAGTGTCACCCCGATTCTCTGCATCACGTCAGAAGGTCTTATGCCAAAATCTTTCATTATTCGGCGAGCAATAAACCTTATAGAGGGGTCCTGGTTGCAATGTTGAGCCCTAGAGTGTGACGAGTGATCAACTTTAGGTCATCTAGTTGACGTCATGCTGCTTTGATATTGGCCATATAAGGTCAATAGTCGTGTAGCCCTAGGTTGACAAGAGATGGAGGGTTTGTGCTATGTTGTGTGGTCCTATGCGATTAGAGGGTGATATTACAAAAAATCATCACATGTTGATTTCTGAGCTTGACAACTGAGATCGGGTATGAATGAGATCTTTCGGTACCTAAAACAAAGGCGTCGAGATATGTCATCGTCGCCCATTTAATGCTTAAGTTAGCAAAAGGAGAAAATATAAGCGTAAGATTATAAATTGAATGGAAAACATACCTGAATAATGAATTGTGGTCATGTATTTAAAGAGTGGTACACTCCTAGTAGGGTTAGATTATCGGAAATCTTATCATTTTTGAAGTCTTAAAATATGTTAAAATTCTTTTAGGACATGACAAAAAGGTTCTAGTGGGAATCAACATTATCGGAGTTGGATACGTTTGAAGATGGAAGTAGAATTCTATTAAAGTATGTCTTTTGAGGTAGATAATGGGATAAAGGTAAAAATTCGAGATGACGTGAAATCGTCACGTGCGACGATTAAACCCGAGGAGGACACCTTAGGAAAACTCTCTAGATGATCGGAAACAACTTCAGGCATTGTTGTTCGGGGTTGTTCAAATAATGACCATATCAGAGGGAGTCTAGGGTTCTGTGATGCATATTCTTTCTTATCTAGTTAATGTCGCTCATCGTCCTACGAAAGCTCACTGGAATCTGAGTTGCCCCATCTTTGGGTTGGTTGCTTGATCTTATGTGCTTCAAAAGTTATGAGTAGTGTAGACGATGAATGCAGTTAAAGTATGCTAAACACCGAAAAGGGTTTTTCGAGCTCGATAAGTCGATGCTCAATGTTTTCGAACCGCTTTTAATCATCGGCAGCTCAGTTTCCACTAGTACCGTCCTTACGTCAATAAAATTCTTGTTCTAGTACCTATTTTGGTGTGAAAACTAAATTGTTTCTTGAAACACAAAGAAATTTTGAGAAAATCAAGAAGCTTGTAGAGCATAAATTTTAGGGTACTAATCACAGAATCTCCCTAACATTTGCCTTTATTGTGAGATATCCCATATCGAATCAGATCGACAAAAACCCCTAGATGACTTTTTATCTTATAGGTTTGTTACTAGAACTGTTAAATCCATCTAAAGAGGGCCAAAATTGAAAGGAACAGTTGTAGTTACTAATATTTTTTCATTTTTAACAAATTATACTCAAACCTTCTACTAACTTTTAAAATTTTATCTTCTTTTCCAATTTCACCCCTACCCTACCCTACCCACGCACTCCCAAACCTAAACCTAGAAACCCACCACCCTGCTTCATCTTCTAGGTTTTGGTCTGGGTGTTCTGGTTTGGCAGCTGCCGAATGTCAAATACCACCTCCACTTCGGATGGTTCCATATTCATTTTCAAATCCATCCCTGATATCCTAATCTTATCAATATTAAAAAGTAAAAGTAAAAAAATTACTAATATCTTAAAAGATAACAAAATCCTACTCTACTAATAACTAATCCCAGTATATATATATAGGCTTGTCTTGCATCATTTACTTGGCTCATACTCAAAGTTAACAAAACATTCTTCTACCAGGATAAAAGTAAACTTGCACTTGATAAATCAAAAACAAGAGGGGTCAAATTCAGATGTTCCATTTGCAAACAAAATCAGGTCATTGCGCCAAATTTGCCATTTGAAAGCCTTAACTTCTACTTAAACCATAACAAGGCCACTGGGCTAAATTTCTTGATTTCCATCCTCCTTTGAATCATGTGGGGTGTATTTTTCCATCAGCCTATTGAATTCGTCATCAAATTCCTTCTCAAGGGCAACCTTATCTTCCATGTGCTTGCGCCTCAGAGCAACCATCCGCTCTTCATGTGCTTTCAGCAGTTTTTCCCTCTCAGCAACATATTCGTTCATTTCTTCGTCCTGTAGCTGGATAAATTTCTCAATTTTCTCCAGCCTGAATTGAAATAATCAAAATAGTAAGAACGGCATAAAATAAAACCTAGTAATGCCAGATGTGTAACAAAAACATTAACGACATAACATAACAAGGGATCCAAACAGAGCAACTGCAATGATCAATAAATTAATTTAGGAGTCCTAAAATTGCTCCTGGTCATCAATATTATAATTTCAAATAAGCAGGTGCTCTATGTCCCCCTTCCCAAATATTAATAAGCATGTAATGTTTCCCAACAATATATTGGAGTTTTTATTTTCTGTAATAATATTGCTAATATAAGCAAGAGTATATTTATTCGTCTCCAGACTAGAAAAAACCCAAGTACTGCTTAAGGCGAGCTCTAGCGTGCCCTTCCTAAATGTATTCTGATATCACTTAAATCTCGATAAATGGGTAGAAGTCCATGCTAAACCTCACACCAAGACTTTGATGGATTTCAATTGGAAAATGAATTGCTTATGAGACTAAAGGACATCGAAAGCATGTTACCTGCTTTGGCGATCCTCGATTGACGACGGGTTTACTTCAATCTGTGTAACCTTCACGCGCTGATCCTGCTGAATCTTCTCAAAAGTCTCCTCCTTCACATTTCTGGCATCATATAACTGCTTGATCTGATCTTTGAAGAATTCCTCTTGGAAATCCATCTGATAAAAAAGAAAACAATTAGTGTGCTTAATTCAATAACAGAGATCCCTTCAGCCTCTACATCCGATGAATATACAAAAACTATAATATTCTGGATTTTGTGAAAAAACTGATTCTGGATTATAGTTGAACAAGGCTTAATGTTTTTTCAATTCATTAGTTCCAAATACACGAGTTGATTCTGTCTTTTTTTAACAAACTCCAAAGAACATGATCATTCACAACCAACTGAAAGTAGGTTGGGTGCTCCAATCCCTAAAAATTACCTCAATACTTTATCCTATTTGCAACAATTAAGAATGGGACTTTTGCTTTGATAAATACAGAAAATCCAAACATACATCTTCTTTGTGTTGCTCATGATGCATTTTGGTCCTCAGTCTTACTATCCGGTTTTCTTCCAACGTCTTTCTCAGCTTTTCAGACATCAAACCGACAGACTCTTCTAGAGCTTTCTTGCTCCTCTGTTCTTTGGCAACTTTATTCTTAAACCACGTCAGTTGTTGGTTATCTTCACTCATCTGCTTCATTTGATTCACAACCATTTCTTGATAGGATCTCATATCATACTTCAGCTTGGATTTTCCTAAGCATTTTTTGAGCATGTTAAGCTATAAGTTAAAACAAAAATAAAGATTTTTTAAGACCATTCACTTGTTCCATACAGGGACAGNAGAGAGAGAGAGAGAGAGAGAGAGAGAGAGAGAACCATAACAGTGTTGGTTAAAGTTGTCCAAGTCTCGCATCTCTGCCATGTAGCCATAGAGTTGACGTTGTCCACCGGGATAGAAAGGAACCCTATTCCGCTCCCAACCATTCTTATCTCTACCATTATCTTCAAAATGTTTGCTTAATCGCTCAGCCTCTACATATCCCACTGCTGAAGCCTCAAAAATCAGAACACTTATGCCCCGATGCCCCTGTGGACCATATGAATGTCGAGCCTTCACTGCAGCATATGAACTGAAATAGTCGAGAAGCTCTTGATTTCCCATGCCAATCCACTGATTATTGCAGTTCATAATAACATGAGTTCTAGTGTAAATAATTCCATATGTAATATATATATATATATACAGACATCATCATAATAATAACATTAAGCCTCCATTCCGAAAATTTATAAATGGTTTATAAGTAGGAACAGTAAAATGAATAGTAGTGGGTCCCACAAAATTTTAAATTAGTTTTTGACTTTACTTAGCCCATGTTTGGACTACATTTTAATTTTAATATATTTTTCTTTCTTCTTTTCAACCACACATTATTCAATAAAATAATATTACACGTATACCCAAAACTTTTCCTCTTTTTTAACCTCACATTCTCAAAAAAAAAAAATAATAATAATAATATTCAAGAATACATTTTTCCCAAAATTACATTTTGATGGAGCCCAAACAAGGGCTTAATTTATAAAATAATTTATAAATTGTATCCAAACGGAGGCTAACATGTCATCATACCTGATCCTTATCATCTTTTTCAAGTCTGGTATTCAAGATGATCACCATAGGTGGCCATACTATCTCTTTATCAGCTATTTCTTTCAGACCTTTCCATTTCCCAAAAGTTTCACCGGCTATTACTACTGAAGTTCCCCTTCTCTTCAACTCCTCATCCAAAAGTTCAGCAAGTTCTCTATGAAGCTTCACCCTTTTGGATCCTTTAGTTCTTGCATGAGTAACAAGGGGCTGCAAGCCACGATACCAATCTATAGCCCCAGGACCTCCTTTGCATGCTGGGCAGTGCCATTGTCTTTCTGGTTCATTGATCTGCTCAACAGTCAAAGTATCAAGACTATCAAAAAGTTCCTTAAACCATCTGTTCTTCTTCCGCGTCTCGTGACTCTTTTGGCTTTCATCTGAATCAAAGTCATCACTGAGAAGCTCCTCATCAGTGTCATCATCCACATCTGACAACTCCTCCTCCTCCTCCTCATCAACATTAGCAGCCAGAACATCCCCAGGATTTTGTACATCTTCCGAGGACTGATTAGAAGTTCTGGTAGACCAGTCCCACCCATTCTTTAGAGGAGGAGGAATTACTGCATGTGTCACAACGTTATTGGTTTCAGGACATAGGTTAGATGATTGGGGTTTACCATTTCCTCTGCCGATAGATCTTCTAGAATCAGAAGGGAGTGCAGGCTGGGTCTGGCCAGAGCCCCTTCCTGGTCCACCAGAAGTTCGCATTCCCAACTTTTGCACAGTATCTGGATGGCCCCATGCCCTGGGAGGATTGGAATTCTTAGGTCCCCATTGTTTTGGAGCACTACTTCCAGTCCTGTTTTTTGATTTCTTTCCATACACCTCCCACCCATCATCTTGTGTAGAACCCAAATTCAAATCTGACATGCCGTGACTTAATTGTTCATCTATAGGGCTAGAGACATTTGAGACCCCTTTCCCCTTAAATGATGGACCAGAAGGACAAGTACTGGAAGGATTACTACCCCATTTTCCCGAATTCATCTTCGTATAAAGTCTCTGAACAAATCAAATCACAGTGAGAACAAGATATAAGAAAACATTATTCCAACACAAACAACTCCAGCAAACTCGCGTACACCATGCTGAAAAGTTATATAAATTACTGAAATTTAAAATATTCTCGTTGTTCATAATCTTTAGTTTCTATGCTGTTTAATACACAGAAATTATTGCAAGATAGATGTAAAATAGAACTCGTAGGACTTAATATGCGTGAAACTGCATTGGACATTTTTCAAGATATTGATGAGAAAAGAAAAATTATTTCCATCAGCCCTTTTGTCCTTCTAAAACAGAAACTAAATTTAAAAAACTATTCGGGCATATAGATGAAAAACATAAAAAATTAAAGGAAATTTATGTATAAACTAGAGAGCTCCATCACTTGGAATCTTTACCATCATCTTCCAGGCAATCCTTCGGAACCAAGGTCAAATTGTTTTCCTCCATTCTCATTAAAATAAAGAATCCTAATGGTGAAGTACGAAATAAAAATCAACATTGGAGGCTTCACAAAAAAGCGAACAAATAGACTGCAAATTCCCATGGAATAGGGATCCTTAATCATTAAAGAATGGGGAACACAAAGCGAAAAAATGAATCCCCCATCAAAAAAAAGGAACAAACCTCAAAAGCAATTTTAACCACTTCAAAACAAAGTTAAATCTCATTAAAAATCAAAGGAAAACATTGTGTAAATTAAAAAATTCTTAATAACTCATTTCCATTATGTTTTCTTGAAACGATCGCGAGAGAACAGTTTCCTCGCCATTCATGCCTGTGTCAACGTTCACATACAGTAACGTAAGTACACCAACACACAGATAGATATACGGATACAGGAACACGATCTATGAATGGAAAATAGATAGAATCGCTCAGATTTAACGGCAAAAGTCAGTAGAAAAATACCAAATCAAATGTGAGCTCGCGACGAGGAATGCAACAAAAAAATTACTTACGCCGGTGATTGAGCGACACACTCTGGTCGTAGTATCTCTCCGTTACACGCGCAGAGAGAGGACAAATACAAGGCCGGGGAAGTCAAGTGAGAGTATAAGTGTAGTGTAAGTTCCGGACTCCAAATTGTCCTCCAATTTGATTAATAGCAAGCCTATGATTGACTAGACCCCAAAATACAGAAAATTTATGACATGTATGGTGAACATTATTTGGAAAAAGAATGCATTTTTATTATTGATGTGATGAAAAATATATGATTGAAAAAGAATGAAAAATTATTGATATGGTAGAAAATATTATTTTATTGAAAAATACATAGTTAAAAATAAGTAGAAGAATAAGAAAAAAAAATGTGATTCAAACATGGCTTAGTTTGTACCGACTTTTTGCTAAAACAATTAATCTCATTTTTCTAGGCTTGGCCAAACGTGGCTCTATGTACGAGAGATTTGAGGTTTAAAGCTGTGTAAATGCAAAAGATGTGATGGAATATTTATGGGACCCACTCCAAACACCCACTTTAGAACTGGGTAATTAACATAAAATATTCCTATCATTTTGCCTCTATCGTGAAATACATCCATATTCATTCGTCTTGGCACAAAACTTTCGTAGATGATATTTTCTTTACGGAATACGATATTTTCTTTAATTTTTTCTATAAAATTGTGTGAAACGACTAATAAACCATCATCTTTAATAAAATAAAAAGAAAAGAATTAATTGAAACTGTAATTCCAATTTTTTTTAAAAATGCAAAAGATACCCAAATAAATAATTAAAAATTTAAATTGACGTATAAGTTATTGAAGATGAAATAGAAAATAAATAGTAATTTATACGTTGATAATATTATTAAAAAAAAGTATAGTAAAAATTATTTATTAAATTTTTAAATAAAATATAAAAACTCCATTTAAATTTTTAATATTATTTATTTGGATCTGTAATTAATTCTTTTTTTTTCTTTTTACTTTATTTAAAGAGGATTGTATATTCGTCATTTCACAAAACTTTATTGAGAAGATTGAAAAAAATGTTATATTTTGCAAAGAAAATGTCATTTAGGAGAATTTTGCGCCAAAATGAAAGGACATTGATATATTCCACAATAAAGGCAAAAGTTAATGATGTTTTGTACCAATTACTCTTTAAAACCAAACCAACATTTTTAGTCAGTTTTAACTTTTTCCCAAACAATTATTTCATTCAAAAACTTCCCCAATAAAATCTTAACACGTCAATATTTTATTAGAACGATAGCCTCGGTAAATTTACTGTTTGAGAAATTTTGGTAAGAGTTTTTAATATAGGGAAAATTGCATTAACACCTAGAGTTTGTAATAAATTTTTATATTAACATTTTCCTTGTAAAATTTTTTTAAATGAGATAAAATGTTTTGACACCTAAAAGTCATGGGTGTATTAATGTTGAGTTTATCCATCTTATTATGATGCTCAGTAGTTTGAAAAATTAAAATCATCGTATTTACTTAAAACATGTAAGAAAATAATCACTATTGTGTTGACGTACGAATCTAAATGCAGCTATAAATTGAACAAATCACAATGAGAGCAAGAAATTCAATGCTTTTATAGAATTTATTTGGTTGAAAGCAGTTTAGATGTCAAATACAGAAAAAATTCTGTATATATAGATGTGTAAGTTTCGAGAACATAGCACGAGAGGGAAGATGAACCCCCAATGGGAGTATATATAGATGTGTAAGTTTCGGACCCCAAATTACCTTTCAATCTGGCGAAGAAAGAAAAAGAGTGTGGTTGGGCTAAAGGAAAAAGTAAAAAAGTAAAATGAAATAAAGTTAAAGACATTTTAGATAAGTAATGAATACATGAAATACCCTTATACAATCAAACCTTAAATCCCACTTCACAAAAATCCTAGTTAATCAAAAGGTTTATTGTAATATCCATCTTGATCTTAATGATAGTTTTCGTCCAACTGTGACTAGCTTTAAAACGATAAGTAGATATTTAAATTTTGAATTTGTTCCTCTCATTTATTATTATTATTAAAGATAATTGCAGTATCGGTACCAAATTTTTCATTTAGTAGCAGACTTTATTCAAACCTTTTATTTGTGTCACTCATAGTACCAAACCTTTCATTTTTGCCTCCAACAGTACTAAACTTTTCAAAATGTCTGCAATTGAAATCCAAATGAATGGTTTCTGTTAGTTTAATCGTTAGTTGACCAAATAATTGATTTTGACAATAATGTTAATTGATTTTAAAATGTTAAAATGGTAATTTTACATTTTTTAATAATAAAATAACCAAAATCAAATATTAAAATTAAAAACTCATTCTACATTCTTCTTCTCCACCAACCCCCCACCCCACTCCAAATATGCAAATGTGGGTTTGAAATTTCGAGAACGCTTCAACAAGCTCGGGAATAGAGTAACTCGAATCGAATGTGCGCTCTGCTGCAATGACAGTGGCTCCAAGGAACTTCGTTTTTGCATTTAGCCCAAAACTTCACATTGATTGATCATGGAATCAGAAACCTAAAATTTCATCCGAAACAATTTATCTTCTTCCCACCCCC
>CAIGRB010047438.1:19171-39773 GCA_903798255.1 Fraxinus quadrangulata | reverse complement strand
TATATATATATGTATATATATATATAAGAGGAATACACATTTTTTTATTTTTTGAATTATTTGATTTTATAGCCTTACCATTATGGTACCTTGTCAGCAATTTGTTTAATTTTATATTGGTTCCACTTTCTCCAGTTGGATTTATCGAAACAGTTATTTCCTTTGATCTTGATTTTTCCTATACTTGATCTTGACTAAGGCTAGACATGGTCCGGTTCGGTTCTCTTTATGGAACCGTCGGGCCAAATTTAATTATAGAACCGTTTGGGTTTGGTTCGATTTGGTTCCATTCGGTTCCCGATTTCCATACAATAATTAATTTTTTTTAATATTTACAACAACACTGCATTAATTCAACTAATGTCATGTTCAATTTTATCTCTTTTAAAGTAACGTAGTCCAAGTCCTTGATATATTTTGCGCTTCTCTTTGTTGAGTTCTTCATAAAATTAGTTGTTAAAATCCCAGGAAGAGGAAGATAGCGAACTTACAATATTGAAAAGAAGTGCATCCAAGCATCCAATTCGATTTCTCTAGAGCAGCACTACGATAGAATAAGAAATTTGGGTAAAACTTAGATAAATTTGATTAAGTTGGGCTTGGGTTTTTAATTAGAAATAGGAAAATCACATTTTGGGTTAGGGCTAAATTAATTAGTTAGCAAATTTATTTTAAAAATAAAATAAAATAATTTGGCTTATTTAAGATAAAAAAATATTAGGGAGATTCGATTTTTGGTCTATAATCGAGAACCGAACCAAACTCGTCGTTTTTCGATTCAGATATCGTTCGGGTATTTAACTTAAGAAGAACCGCTCGGTTCGATTCGAGAGTTTTGTCCGGCCTTAATCTTGACACGAGCGAGTTGAGATGGATGTGTTTCTTAATTTATGCTCACAGAACATTCGACCATCCTTGTTGATAACCATTTTAGTAAAAATGATTTGCATGTGTCAAGTTATTCCGCATAAAAATTAAGAGTGCATTTGATTTGCTGTTTTCAAGCTGTGTTCANTGCACAAGCACCTTCTCCGTGCTTGCCTGAGATGAAACCCTTTTCTTTCTTAAACATACAATGCTCAGTTGCTCCAATTTTTTCCATTCAAATTGTATAGAAAACTGTAATCTGTCAAGATTCGAGTACATTTGATACACGAGCAGTTGTCAGAACGTTCTTTTATAAATATCGAGATGTAAAAATGAAAATGTTCTGTCCGATGCAGGCTGACAGAGATGAACAGTAGAGAGTATTTGGAGCAACACGCTGCAACATTGGCAGAGAAGCTGATCGTGCAGGAAAATGATAATGAGAATGTCCTACAGGCATAGCCCTGAACGAGTGAAGTATTGTTGTCTGTCAAATTATGCAATTACATAGCACAGTACGAGATTTAGGAATCTGGTTCGATTTTTAACAGAAACCCCATAAATGGAGAGGATTGAAGCTGATCATTGTCTAGTTGGATAAAGATAAATGAATACTTGTAATGCTTCTAATCTAATAAACAGTTGTAGCAATATTTATCAAATAAGAGCATTGTCAAGTTCAATTAGTTACAATTGATATTTGATCGTGCTATGTCAAGATTGTGCCTTCTTGTATTTTGGCATCTAAACTGGAAAATGGATTTTCAATCTGGTGACCATCGACTCTTATTTATATACTTACGAGATACGAGATGTATTTCATATCAATATTTATCTCCAATGAAGATTAGATGCTATATTATTAATTGTCTTTGTAGAAATGTTTGAAGTTTAAGATTATTTTTGTTTATCTCATCTAAAATTCTTCTATTTTACTTAATAATCAAATTACATGAAATAATATTTAATAAAACAATTTTTCAAAATTTCAAATCAACGTGTTCTAAAAACTGAAACACAAACCAAACCGGCCCTAAAATTCCCATGCTGATCACCATATTACTAACATTGATTTGCATGTGTTCTGAATCCCAATTCAACTCAATCCCATATATATTTTGCAGGTAGTAGCACAAACTATTAAATCTTGTTTAGACAGTTTACCGGGTTATCCACGAACACAAATTGGCTTCATAACTTTTGACAGCACAATACATTTCTATAATATGAAGGTAAGTGATCCAATCTACCAGTTATTTTACAGGATTGTGGCTTAACTTTGTTTTGGTGAATAAGCTGTTGCTTTCTCTTGTACCCAGTCATCTTTAGTGCAGCCTCAGATGATGGTCGTATCAGACTTAGATGACATATTTATTCCGTTGCCAGACGATCTTCTCGTCAACTTGTCAGAATCTAGAACCGTGGTGGATGCATTCCTTGATAGCCTGCCCTCCATGTTTGAGGGCAACATGAATGTGGAATCAGCATTTGGTCCAGCTCTTAAAGCGGCATTCATGGTTATGGTGTGTTTTATTTCTTTTATCTTCACCAATTTTACTTTTGATCAAACTGTACTTTATTGTTTGGTTATTTTAGCCTTTATAGTATCTTTGGCTAATCTTTGAAAAAGTGAAGTCAATTTTAAGTATCTTTTATCTTCACACATGTTCGATTGACTTACTCTTTCTCCCTTAGAGAGAAAAGTTAGTTTTAAGTGACTTCGATTTAAAAAAAAAAAAAAAAAAACTACGTATTTAAATTAAAACTTATTATGTATTAGTTTTGGAAGTTAGCCAAACATGTTGTAAGTTTCGCTCTCTATTAGTCAGTTGTCCATTTCATTGGAAAGTTATTTTCCATAGCTTATTCTAATTCAAACATTCTTCCCACCACCAGAGTCAACTTGGTGGTAAACTGTTGATTTTCCAAAATACACTGCCATCACTGGGTGCGGGCCGTCTGAGGCTGCGTGGCGATGATAATCGTGTTTATGGAACAGACAAGGAGCATGCATTAAGAGTACCAGAAGATCCGTTTTATAAACAGATGGCTGCTGATTTTACGAAGTATCAGATAGCTGTAAATGTATATGCATTCAGTGACAAGTACACAGATTTAGCATCCCTAGGTATGTTCAAGTTCGAGTTTTTTTTCTTATAAAAAAAACTAAACCAGAAACCTAGAATTATAATGTCAAGAATATCTAAGAATTGATTTGTTATTATTTGTTAATGGATCTTTAATATCTTAGATATCTTCTGCAATTATGACCTTGTTTGAGAGAGATTTTAATCGGATTAAAATTGAAAATATAGCGTTTTTGGGTTTCACTCGTCTAATAAAAGTCAACAATTACGGCTAGTTTTTCAATTTTAATCCGATTAAAATCTCTCCCAAACAAGCTCTATAGTTGATTAAGTTACATTTATGTGATTGCCAGATCATAAATTTGAAAGTTTTCTTCAAATATCTCTGTGTTGGTTTAAAAAAATTAGAATTTTAAATACCTTAAACAATGCATGAACATAGAAAATGTTGAGCACAAGAAAAAGAGTGGAGGTTGTGTGATATGATGTAAAATATGTAATTTCTAATTAGTTTGACCAATAAAGTAACACAAAATAACCTTACTGAAACACCCCTGAGGTTACCTGACTATTATAGACATCCCTTGGTTTTCAGAAACCTCCCTGAAGTTTATTTCTCGTAATAGATTTCCTATGTCATAAAAAAGCAATTTTCTACTTCCCATTTAGCCCCTTTGCTTTATACTATTTGAAATGCTTATTATTTTACATTTAAACTATATTTTCCGCTCTTTTTCTTATTTATTAAGATATGCAGTTTCATACTTTTGATTATGGATCATTAGTTTAGGTGAAAGAAATGCCATAATTTATATTGTTATAATATTTAAAAAAAACTACAAAATATGATTTTTTTTTTTTAAAAAATTGTATGTTTTGCAAATACATATGACTAGTAATTAAGAAATCAAAATAAATGCATGTTTTAGACTAATTTAATTAAACTAAATAAAAATTCATTAAATACTTTATATCACTTGGTTTAGTAGCATTTTCTCTAAATTATATTTTTTATACTACTATATAAAAAATTAAAGTAATATTACCATAGCACTAAAAATGCAATAAGTTCGCATCAAAGGTTTCAAATTTAGATTTATTTTAGTTTCTTTTACTAGTAAAACTTCTAGACCAATTTTATCATTTTTTTAAATAAGAAATCGATTTTCCCAGAATTATGATTAACGTTTGTGCGACAAAGTTTTTGATAAAAATTTTAGCAGATTTTGATTAAAGTTGATTAAATATATGGTTGAAACATGAAATTTATGGTTAAAATTGAAGTTTGGCCAATTGAAAAATTGGCAAAGTTTTATCAAACAAGTGGGTAGGATTTAGGAAGTTAATCTAGGCTTCTGATTTTTAAACTTAGAACCCTGTTTTTGGACTTTGGAGTTATATGTAGTCAAATAAATAAAGAAGAGCCCTCAAGCATGTCATATGATGATCGTGTCAAGATGTTGTCAGATTATTATCATGTACTATGTACATTTCTTGTACTGTTCTCCCAAGCCTCCTGTGACTTTTTCATAGTGTTCCACATTTTTGCAACATTTGCTATTGAATTTCTCTACTTTTCTAGGTTTCTGAAATAGGAAAAAATTAGCTGGTCAATGTTGGATTTTTGCTTGCTATTTCTTGATTACAGTCATCTTAAAATTATCACCTCGTAATGCATGGTATAGGAACACTCGCAAAATATACTGGTGGTCAGGTTTATCATTATCCAAGTTTCCAGTCTACCATTCACGGAGATAAGTTGAGACATGAGTTAACCAGAGATCTTACAAGAGAGACTGCATGGGAAGCTGTTATGCGCATAAGATGTGGAAGAGGTGAACTATTATCCTTTTTCTGCAGGTTTCAGTGGCAAAAAGTCATTGCTTCTGCTTCAATTGTAAATAAATCAATAATATTGTGGGGGTCATATGCTGATATTGATAGCAAATATATCTTTGTCTATCTGTAGGTGTTCGTTTTACATCTTATCATGGAAATTTTATGCTAAGATCCACGGACTTGATAGCGCTTCCAGCTGTTGACTGTGATAAAGCCTATGCAGCACAGCTATCTCTTGAAGAGACACCACTGACAACACAATCAGTGTATTTTCAAGTTGCCTTACTGTATCCTTCTCTTGAAGAAGATTTTAAAAGAAGACACAATTTTGCATAAATATGTGTGCTTGTGGTTGTGCTTGTATCTTGTGGCATAGTTTGGGTTTGATTTACTGGTATCATTTTACTAATTTTAGTAGTTACGTAACAGCTTAAAATGTGGCCTATCTAACAGTTTAAGATTTTAGATCAAGTGGTTCAACTTTGTATCAAAACATCTTGCAACCATTTAAATGCAATAGTGCACGTGTTAGGCTTTGATGGAAAAAATATGGATCCTGCCTGTACGTGAGGGGGCGTATTGACCCTATCTAATAGTTTAAGCTTTTACATCAAGTGATTCAACATAAAACAAATATTACTAATTATTTACTCTCTTCTACAGCCTCCCGAGTCCTCTTTGGAATGCTTCATAAATTGAGGGGTCTGCTTTTATGGCTATGAAACTGATTCCAATTCTATGATTTTTGCATGTGCCAATATGGTTTTCCCCTACTTCATTTTGTTTAAGAATTTCTTTTAATTTTGGTGATGTGTATTCATCATTTCTTTTTGATCCTTGGGCATGTTGATTGGAGTATATAAAGAATTTGACTCCTTTAACCCTTGGAAGATATACATCATCTTCTGGAGAAAGACGAATCAGGGTGCATACTGCAGAAGCTCCAGTTGTTGCAGATCTAGGAGAAATGTATCGTCTGGCTGATACTGGGGCTATTGTCTCTTTATTTTCCAGGCTAGGTAGAAAAATTCTCCCTTCAGCACCCACTCCCACCCACCTCACAAAAAAAAAAAAAAGGATCTGGTTTTTATGCAACTTAAAATAGTAAGTTGTTGATTAATGTTGGTCTTAAATGAGTATTATACAAATTGGTCTGCAGCAATTGAAAAAACTTTGTCCTACAAACTGGAAGAAGCTCGGAATGCCGTTCAACTTAGGATTGTCAAAGCCCTCAGAGAATATCGAAATCTTTATGCTGTCCAGCATCGTTTGGGTGGAAGGATGATATACCCAGAATCACTGAAATTCTTACCCTTGTATGGATTAGCATTATGTAAATCAACACCTCTCCGAGGTGGTTATGCTGATGCTCAGGTTGACGAACGCTGTGCAGCTGGCTATACCATGATGGCTTTACCTGTGAAAAATTTGCTGAAACTTCTCTATCCCAGCCTGATTCGTGTTGATGACCATCTTTTAAAAGTAAGTTCCAAAATTGCATTCACCATTTTCTTCCTTGATGCTGCTTATGCTGTGGATGCTGAAGCAAATCTTTCTCACCAATTTGCAGGCACCTTCCCAGACTGATGACTTTGACAACATTTCGAAGAAGAGGCTACCACTTACTGCAGAGAGCTTAGATACCAGCGGCCTTTACATATATGATGATGGGTTCCGGTTTGTCATATGGCTTGGCATGTCACTTTCACCTGGTATAGCCAGGAATTTGCTGGGGGAAGATTTTGCTGCAGACTACTCGATGGTAGCTTCTTTTACAGTCTTAATATATTATCCTACATGTTGGGAATGATCTATGAAGCAATAAGCTAAGCAACAATGACACGTCAATTAATTGATGGATCATTTATTTCCTGGGACTACCGTGAATTGACCTCTTAATTGATATGCCACTTCACTATGGCTTAGCATAAGCTAAGCAACAGTGCTTAGGAGATGATTTCTCCCCATATAATAACCGTTTATGATGTGATCAAAACTCTTATCTTTTTCTGGGTGATGGTTTGAGTAATTTTCGAACTTTTGCTTTCAGCTTTTGACACTTCCTCTTCCAAGGTAGGATTTATTTTCGAAACTTTTTAAGTTGAGGTGGACGTGGAAGTTTTTTTTATTAAACAAAACGCCAATGTCAAAACCTGACTTTTCTCATTCTGGAACCAAGCATTAATCAAGGGCTTAATATTTCTTTCATTCTTAAAGTTATCCCTGTCTGATCAACTTTCTCAGAATTAATGTTTTGCTTCGTCAAATAGGTATTCTAGAAATCCCATTGAGCATTGCAATGCTTCTTAGAGCCATTTTTGGTAACTTGTATTGGAGGAAAAACTCCTCCAAGTGCAATTATTTTGATAATACTTTCTTTGTGTTACATTGGAAACAGTTATTAACTGCATCTATCTATTTCCCAAAACCTTGTTTTGAAAGTGATATCTGGGAAGAAAATAAAAAGTTAAGTCCTTTACCCTCTCCCTCTCCCTCTCCCTCTCCCCCCTTTCCCTTTCCAAAGAAAAATGAAAAATATAATAAAGCTTCAAATCCCAAACACAGTTGGTTTCAGGAAGAAAAAAAATCCTAAACACTGCAAATACTAATAGGTTGCTTTATTTGCCTTCGCAATTTTCCTTGCTGTGAATCTTCTGATGTGGCTTTATATGTTGCTTCTGAAAACCAGGTTACCCTTTCAGAGCATGACAATGAAATGTCAAGAAAGCTAATGAGGATGCTTAAAAAGTTTAGAGAGAATGACCCAGCATATTATCAACTATGTCATCTCGTGAGGCAAGGCGAGCAGCCCAGAGAAAATTTCTTCCTACTTACAAATTGAGTGACTATTACAGACTCCCCTGCCTTTTCGGACATCTCCCTGAAGTTTAGTTCTCGTAACAGATTACCTATCATAAAAGGCAAAAATGTATATCCCATTTTACCCCTTTGTTTATACTATTTTGAGATTCTTAATATTTTATATTTGAACTATATTCTCCGTTCTTTTCATATTTATTAATATATACTTTTCATACTTTTGATTTAGATGAGATCATTAGTTTAGGTGAAAGAAATACTATTATAAATATTTTTAAAAATGTATAAAATATGATTTATTTCTTAAAGGTGTTGTATGTTTTGCAAATGCATATGACAAACAATACATAAATCAACATAAATACATGTTTTAGAATAATTTAATAAATCTGATTAAAAATTCATTAAACACTTTATGACGCTTGATTTAGTAGCATTTTCTCTAATTTTTATTTTTTTATACTCCTAATATTTATAGTATATGAAGTTAAAAAAAGTGAAGTGATAATACCATAGCCCTAAAAATGCAATAAAGTTCGCATCAAAAGTTTAAAGCTTAGATTTCTTATTTAGTTCCTTTTGTTAGTATTTTAGATCAATATTAATTTCATTTCTTTAAATGAGAAATCGATTTTCACAAAAATATGATTAGGATGAAATCACTTCGTACAAAAATATAAAAAAATCAACTTTCTTTATACTAAAGCAATTTGTTTATGTTAAACTAAGAAAAATACAAGTAAGAAATAAGTATTGTTTTATATTTAACGTAATAGAAAAGGGTGAAGTGGAAAAAATTATTCTGATAGGGGAGGTATTTGTAATTTTTAAAAGAAGAGGGGATGTCTGTAATTGTTAGAAACCTAATATACTCATTAAAACATAACTGTCTTTAAAATTTGACTTAATATCCTTTTCATTGCTTTATTGCATAAAGACATGCTAATAGCCTTCTGTTATTTATTATTCTGATTGTACTCATAAGTAACCACTTATCAAACGAAGTGGTGAGGAAGTAACTATATAGCCAACAACACATTTATAGGAAAAAAAGGCTTAATTGTATTTTTTAAGTAACTATTTCTAGCTTAGCATAGCCAAACGAGCACATTGAAAGGGTATGAGAGAAGGGACAAGGAAGAGTAGAGTCAATATGAGGTGATGCACGCGCATATACACGTTGTACCCTTGTAATGCCTCTCATTTTTCTCCTTCGTGACTAATGCCTGAAAAATAGACAAGGATGCATTCATCCCAAGAGGAGTCGTCTTGTGCTCATGATTTCTGAACAAATCACAGCTTAAAGAAGATGGATATATGGATAATAATTGTTGCATACTGAAAATATATGGTGGCTCCTTGACATTCCCCTCTTTCTTTTATGCCAAAAAAGAAGAGAAGAAAATAAAATCTATGAAGTCATCTTTTGCTTATTGGTTCAGAACAAAGGGTAATGTTGAAGAAGATTGTGGGTAGGATTTAGGAAGTTAATCTAATCTTCTGACTTTTTAATCCTAGACCCCCGGATTTGGCGATACCATATGTAGTCAAATAAATAGAGGAGAGCCCTCAAGCATGTCACATGACGTCATGTCAAGATGTTGCCAGATAATTATCACGTCTAAGTACCTATCTTGTACTGTTATCGAAAGCCTCCCGTGACTTGTTCATAGTTTCCCAAATCTTTTGCAACTTCTGCTATTGAACTTATCAAGAGTTGCTGAAATATAAAATAATTAGTTGGTCAACGTTGGATACTTGCTTGCTATTTCTTGATTACTGTTATTTTAAATTATCATCTTGTAATGCTTTGTTTAGGAACTCTGGCAAAATATACTGGTGGTCAGGTTTATTATTATCCAAGTTTCCAGTCTACCATTCACGGAGATAAGTTGAGACATGAGTTAACCAGAGATCTTACAAGAGAGACTGCATGGGAAGCTGTCATGCGCATAAGATGTGGAAAAGGTGAAGTTTAATCCCTGTTCTGAGGTTCCAGTGGCAAAAAGCCATTGCTTCTGCTTCAATTGTAAATAAATCAATTATATTGTGGGGGTAATATGCTGATATTGATAGCAATATATCTCTATCTATCTGTAGGTGTTCGTTTTACATCTTATCATGGAAATTTTATGCTAAGATCCACGGACTTAATTGCGCTTCCAGCTGTTGACTGTGATAAAGCCTATGCAGCACAGCTCTCTCTTGAAGAGACGCTACTGACAACTCAATCAGTGTATTTTCAAGTTGCCTTATTGTATCCTTATCTTGAAGAAGATTTTAAAAGCAGACACCATTTTGCATAAATATGTGTGCTTGCACTTGTATCCTGTGGCATACAAAGGATTTGATTGTCTGTTGGCATCATTTGATTATTTTTAGTACTCAATACCCATTGCTAAGTGTAAATGTTGCCCTATCTAACAGTTTAAACTTTTTAAGTCTAGTGCTTCAACATTGTATGAGAGCTAGAAAAGGTCGTGAGTTCAAGTTCAAGGCCACTTATTTAAATAAAATTGTGCACGTGTTAGGCTTTGATGAAAAAAATAAATGCTGTCTATGCATGAGGGGCATGTCTAAGACAATATTTAAATGATATGTGGCTCTATCTAACTGCTTAAATTTTTACATCAAAGCAAATATTACTCATTCTCTTTTCTCTACAGCCTCTTGAGTCCTCCTTGAAATACTTCATGAATTCAAGGGGTCTGCTTTTATGGCTATGAAACTGATTCCTATTGCATGTGCCAATATGGTTGTTTCCCCAGCTTCATTATGTTTAAGAACTTCTTATAACTTGAAGAGAATTCAGCATTTCTTTTTGATCCTTGGGCAAGTTGATTGGAGTATATAAATAATTTGATTCCCTTAACCCTTTGGAAGATATACATCATCTTCTGGAGAAAGGCGAATTAGGGTGCATACTGCAGAAGCTCCAGTAGTTGCAGATCTAGGAGAAATGTATCGTCTGGCCGATACCGGGGCTATCGTTTCTTTATTTTCCAGGCTAGGTAGAAAAATTCTCCCTCGAGCACCTGCCACACCCCACCCCACAAAAAAATAAAGATCTGGTTTTTACGTGACTTAAGTACTAAGTTGTTAATTAATGTTCGTCTTAAATGAGTATTATACAAATTGGTCTGCAGCAATTGAAAAGACTTTGTCCTACAAACTGGAAGACGCTCGGAATGCCGTTCAACTTAGGATTGTCAAAGCCCTCAGAGAATATCGAAATCTTTATGCTGTCCAGCATCGTTTGAGTGGAAGGATGATATACCCAGAATCACTGAAATTCTTACCCTTGTATGGATTAGCGTTATGTAAATCAACACCCCTCCGAGGTGGTTATGCTGATGTTCAGCTTGACGAACGCTGTGCAGCTGGCTTTACCATGATGGCTTTACCTGTGAAAAATTTGCTGAAACTTCTCTATCCCAGCCTGATTCGTGTAGATAACCATCTTTTAAAAGTAAGTTGCTATATATCTCAGTAACTAAATTTCTTCCTTGATGTTGTTTTTGTTGTGGATTGCTGAAGCATATCTTTCTCACCAATTTGCGGTTTTCTCAGACTGAAGAATTTCACAACATTTCCAAGAAGAGGCTACCACTTACTGCAAGGAGCTTAGATACCAGTGGCCTTTATATTTATGATGATGGGTTCCGGCTTGTCATATGGTTTGGCATGTCACTTTCACCTGGTGTAGCCAGAAATTTGCTGGGGGAAGATTTTGCTACAGACTACTCTATGGTAGCTTCTTTTACAATCTTAAATATTATCCAATATATTAACCTTTTATGATGGCTGAGTTTTTTTCGCATTCTGGACCCCAAGCATTAATTAAGTGCTTAATTTTTTGTTTTATTCTTAAATAATCCCAATCTGATCAACTTTCTCAGAATTAATGATTTCTTTGTCAAATAGGCATTTTAATAAGGCCCTTGAGCATGCATCATTTCAATGCTTCTTAGAGCCATTTTTGGTGTTCTGTCCTTATATTGATGGATAAACGCTTCTAAGTGCAATTATTGTGATAATACTTTCTTTATTACCCTTGGAGTGACTGTTGTTAACTGTCAAATCTATTTCACAAATTAAAAAAATTAGTCTCCACCTCCACCCTCTTCTTCTTCAAAAATATTAAAATTAAAATCCTAAACACAGAAATACAGATAGATTGCTTTACTTTGCCATTGCAATTCTCCTTGCTATGAATCTTTTGATGTGGCTTTCTATTTGCTCCTGAAAATCAGGTTACCCTTTCGGAGCATGACAATGAAATGTCAAGAAAGCTAATGAGGATACGTAAAAAGTTAAGAGAGAGTGACACGGCATATTATCAACTATGTCATCTCGTGAGGCAAGGCGAGCAGCCCAGAGAAAATTTCTTCCTACTTACAAACTTAGTGGAGGACCAGACCAGCGGTACTAATAGCTATACTGACTGGGTTCTACAACTACACCGACAAGTCCAACAAAAAGCGTAATATACTGGTAATGGTCCTCTCGGTCATTATTCAATTGTTGTCATAGACTCGAATAAAAATACTACCTACTAGCTTGTTTGGTTAGGAGGATTATAATGAACTTGACATTTTTAAAGATGAAAAAGAAATATGAATGTCGGACATTGCACTTCCAATCACGTCCAATATCGTACAGCAGTAAACATGTTCTACATGCATATCAAGAGCAGGAACCTCTTTTTTTTTTTTTTTTTCATAGAGTTAAGTTACAAATTTCCATAGTTTTTTTAATCATAAAAATGGTGCTATTCCTTGATATTTCTGCTTTTTTAAGTCCTATCACGTTTTCATCATAGGGATGTTTCTTTGTTTTATACCCATTTCAAGTCATTAGAAGTCAGTTCTTTTATAACTATGTTCAAATGATATCTCCTTTGTTGTTACAGCGCAATATTATTATCTACTAGGGAAATTAGAAATTTACCAAACAGGAGTCCGTCAATATTGAAGTTTATGATATATTTAAAATCCACTTTTTGTATGTCAGTTTCTATGGCTGATCCTATGAAAATCTCCACTTCCACAAGGCTTATTCTTGTCATTTTCCAGTTTCATGAACCTGATGATTCTATCAACAGCCGCCAGCCAACTGTGATGGTCAATTAAGAATTTTGAAGCAAATTTTGGCTGCCCGTCAATTTCCAGATGGTTGAGTATCACAGTAAGAAAGCTTTGTGGAGCAAACGAGTTATTTGTTCATGATGAGACTGCATATTTCATGTACAATTTATTGGTGAATCGACAAATTTTGGTGTGTACTCTTGGAATGTCCATATCTAAGAAGGTTCTCTGGATTTCAACTGGAAGGAGATTCAAGGAGGCAGTTTTTCCAAGGTCTGAGGGAAACTTTTCAAAGTTGAAATAAAAACGTATAATTTTAATTTAGATCAAGATTTTTTTTTAAATTTTTTGTGGGTTTATGACAATAATTGGTGGTATACTTTTATTTTCAGTTTTCTAACTTTCTAGTGATGATATGGATTTTAGTATTAGATATAGATGCTTAGATTGTCATCTTCACAGCGTTTGGAAACCTTAAAAGCACTAATTATTTGTTTTGTTGCAAGAAAACTAACACCCACTCCACCCCATCCCCAACAAACACTTCTCTTTGTTTCTGAATGAAATGGTGGTGTCATGTTCAAGACAAGATTTATATGAATACACGCTTTTGTTTGACCACCATTTTTTCAAAATGTCTTTATTGTCGCACTCATTTTTAACGACATATTTACTTAATAAAATATTTGCACATAAATTCAATTTTTTTTTTTATTTTTTAACTACACATTCTCTAAAAAATCATTATTTAAAATTTCATTTTTTCAAAATAATAGCCATAAAATAAGGACAATCGGTCTCTAAAAGCTTGAGTTTTTAGATAATAGGTACAACATGATATTATTATCAAGTAAAAATCTATGTTCAAGTATTGTCGTCGTTCATTTATTGAAATTATGTAAATTTTGCGTTTAAATCTTTGATCTAAACATGAATTGAGTCGGTATGCAGTGCGTTGCTTACAAGATTTTAAATGAAGGTGCATGGCCCCTTTAATAGTTCAAGATTTTAGATGAAATAGTTAATACATTAGAATTACAAAATTGAACATGCATACATGCCTAAGAGTGTGAGCAGTCAGATTAAAGTAAAATAAATTAAAAGTAGAAGAGATTCAAATTATTCATACAATGGTAAGACGAGACAGAATTAAAAGTATTTAATTGGAAACGAGGGGAGAAAAAAAAAGGAATTAGACAATAACAATCAAATAATTAGTAAATTCAAGACTCTAGTGAGAAGATGTTTAGCATCATTGAAATCGGGTTTTAATAGATTTTGGTAAATATTGATAAAATGTATAATTGAAAAGTTGATGATAAAAATGTTGGAGTCTCATTAAATATATGATTAAAATGTATACGACGCTCTTCGTTTTACGGTATTAGAGATAGTCGAGTACTATAATCTTGACCTCGTAAAACGGACATAACGGCCCATTAACAATGCCTAATTACAAATAGATCTGTCATGGGAAATACAAAATTGGACATGAAGAATATTTTTTTCAAGGATAGGTAAAGATCTCAAAAACACAAACACAAATTCTGTCACCAACATTTCTAACATTAACATCTTCAAGATTCTTACCCACAAATTTGGAAAGATTCTCTATTCTAATTGATAAAGAGAGATTCAAAGAAAAAAATCACAAAAATATTATATTTTTCCTCGACCGACCAAAAATGCCATGCAAATATAGATCAAAGATTAATTCTTACAGCCCTTCTTTTCTTGGAGAGTAATAGATAAGATTTAAATATATATTGTTGGAAATAGTTTATTAATTAGTGAAATGGGTCAACTTTGAGCCCCAATTTTTAGTGGGACCCGTACTTCGATTTTAACAGGACCAAGCATATTGACGTTCTACTCCGTGAGGTGATTAACATGATATATTTATTTATCGAAAACTATTAGAATTGAATGAAATATTTGATGTCAAAGTAATTGACTTGAAACTATAAACTAGTAAAGAATTTTATTTATTGAAAATTGACACGCACTTATCCCGCATAGGAAAGTTATGAAACTTTGTCATTGTTTGGCCCTTATTTTGGAGAATTTATAAATTTTGGAATTGTGATTAATAAGAGAATGTGTGGCTAAAAAATAATAAAAAATTTTAAATTTATTTGTAATATTATTTTATTTGGAAAATGTGTGGTTAAAATTAAGAAATAGAATAATTTTAATGAAGGCCAAACAAGGGCTTGTGTGGTTTATATAGTGAAAGTTTGGGAATTGAGTTTTGGCTACAAATGTAACAATAGTTTTTGGAAGGGGAAGACATGTATCATATTGGGTTTGGCCCTAATCCCACACGTGCCATTGTCCGATTTGTTCGGCCAGTGTTCGGGTGCGGGTGGATTTTTGGACAAAATTTATTTTAATTTTTGAGTCAAATTGCAATTAATCAAATTCTTAGATACGTAACAAAAACCTATTAATAGACATAGTGTTTCATACTGAACAATGTTGTCTGTTCGAATTTGAAAAGTTGTCTAAACAGTGACGAAATTTCTCTACTTTGAATCTCATTCTCTCTCTTGCTTTGATATTATTCTCAAAGAGAAAACACTCTATTGAATTTGTTGAAACTCCTGTTTCCGTAGGAGATGAAATTCGTTCTATCGTAGGAGATGAATTAATTTATATAAAATTTAAACAGCAGAGATGGCAGTGGTCCAAAGTGAGGCAAGTTGAATATTTCACTCCCACGCCACCAACACGAGGATAAAGCCAGTGTGACTTCCCATTTTAAACCTATATCCTTTATTAAAGGCCCGCGTCTCCCACTCCCACGCATGCACATTTTCTTAGTAAATTTAAAGTCGATTACATGCGCGTGCGCCCACACACATATATATTGCCATTTTATTCGACTTTTAACTATAAGTAATCAAATATATTGATCATAACTGGATAATTTGTGATGGGAAAATTACACATGGGGTTCTCAACCTTTGAGAAATATAGCACTAGTGTAGCCACATTGATGGTAAAATTGACTGTTTCCACCATCTCGAGATCTATGTACGTAGCTTGGAGACCTAAAAACTCATACTACTGATTGAGGACTTATTCTAAATTTCTCAAAGTTGAGGACCAAGTTGTAACTTTTTCCATTTTCCAATATATATATATATGGCTACCTTTCTCTTCTTCCTTAATGAGTATCTTCCCTTTGTTCAATAAGGATAGCTTTTTCTTTACAAACATGGAATGACATTTTTCGGATTCTTGCCTCTTCTGCATCAATTTGTTGTCATACATATTGTAAGCAATTTGGATTAAGTAAAATATTATGTAACGTTGAATTCATCTGATACTATAAAACAAAGAAAAATAATGAAACAATTCTTGGAAAAGTAGAAGTGATTTTGACATTCGAAGTTTTTGATTCCTTCGGTTAGGTCCAGAGACATAGGGTACCATTCATGCAGTGTCACCAGCAATTTATATATTATCATTGTAATAGAAAGTTTCAAATAAATTTAGTTTTGGGGTGTCTCGGTTTGTCTATGTTGGCGTCTTGATGTGCCAAACGTGCTTAAGTTACTGTGCTTAAGTTGTGTCTTCTTTACGATTTCCAAGACATACCAAAGCATGATCGATTCTATCTCGGGTTGGTAAAGTGCACGTATTAGAGATATTATGTGCAATAAGCTTATATGTACTCGAATACTAAAGTAAGAGTATTTTTATGATATAAGAATGGTTTTCTATAGGCAAATTCCGTGTACTAGTTTAATATATGTTTTTTTTATTATCATTAATATATTTGAAAAGGGTTTATCAAGCGTGTAAATTCTTGTATAGCATGTCTCTATTTCGTTCAACTAAAAACTTAAATCAAAATCGACAATTAATTTTAATTACATATTTAACGAAATTCTAACTGCATATTTCATCATTTTAATCAAAAATCTACTAAAAACCTTTTTTTGCTACATATCACACGATTGTTCATTCATCATGTTTTCGAACATTATTGCCCACATTTAAATTTATGAATTTAAAACTATCTAAATGCAAAGGTCATTTAATTGAAGGTTAATTTAAGCAACGGTATCGAAATTTGATTAAAATAGTGTCACTCTTAGTTTCTAATTTCAACATTTCACCCCAAAATAAACAAATGTTCTCGAGCCTCAACCCTCTGGACCATTACAAATAGTAAAACACTACAATACACCACACAACTGATCGATACAGTACGGCACTCTCCAACTTGCGCGCATTCCTTTTATTTTTCCCTTATATTTTCAAGCACAAAACCTGGACCTGAAATCACAAAAAGATGATGGTATTTGAGCAAATATATCCACATGTAAAAGGGATTTCGATAATAAAAGAATAAGTTATTTGATTTTAGGGTTTTCTGAGCATTTTTATGCAGAAAACAAGGAGCAAAGTCAGAACAAGAATTTAACAACTTTCCCAGAATAGAGCAAAACTGGGATATTCATATAGATATATACTCTCAGACTCTCAGTGCCTTCTCTGTATATATTCTAGTAATACTATCTTTTGAAGGTACACAAAATTGGAATTTGTTCGTTTGATTCTGGAAGAGGAACGAGTGAGGCTGTCACAGCATGACCTAACTAGGGTTAGTATTTTCTCATCATTTTCTATTGAACTTTTACATTCAAAGTCTAACCCAGGTTAGATCATGCTGGCAGCTTCACTTATTCCCTCTCTAGAGTAAGTTTCTTAACTCCACCATGGCCAGATGAACCTTGAACCTGAAGAGGGAGGAAAAAAATGGAACAAATCTAGATGACTTTAGTCTGCACAAATTGATTTAGAGAACTAAGATTGGGCTGGGCATTGCATGTTATTTATAATAGGAGACTGGAGGAAAAGTAAAAGTGAAATGAATATAAGCGAAAAAGGACAAAAACTCAACTGCGTAAACAGTGCATTAAAGCCGAGTAATGTGGGCAGGCCAAGAAATAGATGGAACAGGACGAGAGAGGCTAGGAGCAGAAGCACTATAATATTCGTCAGTACATTACAGGTGTTACAAATATAGGGCGGCGGGTCTGGAATTTGGTTTGAAACATTTATGTTTCCATTAAACTAGAGTGACATCTGGTCTAGTTCAAATTTCTTCAGTCAACGAGACATTTTCAAAGCATGTTTGGCTGAGCTTTTAACCCAAGTTTGGCATAGAGTAAAATAAGATTTTTAGCAAATTTTCATAAAATATGATGAAATGATTGAAAACTTTGATAAAAATCTAATTTTTAATATTTATCAAAGGGGGGCTTAATAATTAATATGTTTTCTTGTCATACCTTACGAACTATGATGTAGAGCACAGTTGAACATGGGACTGGCCTATTGCTAAAGGGATTTGCTCTCAAACAAATAGTGCTTGAGATGGATTCGTGGGCTAATTCTTAGGTCATACAGGATTTGATTACTCCTCTTCTATTATCTATAGCTTTTGAAGAAAAAATGATTGTATCTATCTACATATGTAATACAAATCTTCTTTCCTTCTCGGAGTATTGTTGTAGAGATAGTTGACTTTGAACTCAATAAGTAGAATTGAGTTTCAAATCATCAAATAATGAAGTGATCGCATGTCTTCTGCATCTTCACACAGAATCAATTTTTGTCTTCATTGGTTCAGGAAGCGGTGTGTCATTTAGTTATGAATCGAAAGAAGCCAGGTTAAAATTGCTAAAGATCTAATTATTCTACTCCCTCGATGGATCTGCACTAAACCTAATGGAGTGTTCATGAATAAAGTTTAGTTCGTTATTATGATTCCGAGTCTATTTCCCTTGTCTATGTGAGAATGGCAAGGAATCCTACACATGTAAAAGGGCAGGCAAAAAAAAAAAAAAAGCTAAGAAATTTATCAGCTTGTCATAAAAATTCCAGCAAGGGCCAGAGAGTATCAGAAGATGGTTGACATCTCATAGCATTTTTATAATTTGTAGGTGCAGAATAAATGATGCTTCCTAAAGTAATAGACTCTATAGACCTGTATAGAATTACAGAGATCCTTTCTGTTTTTGCGCTAGTGCCCTATATATTCATTTACAGCTGTGCTGCTGTGAGGCCTGGATTTGTATGTGAACGAAAATATTAAAAAAACCTATTCTTTCTCCCTTTGTATGCTAACAGTACCAGCATGTTTATTCAGGCACAGAAGATAAAAAATCAAAGAATCGGTCAACTGCAAAATCTATAGCAGTAATTGCACGCCTCTTGAATGAGATTATGCTGCAGTACCATTCACATGGATCTGTATTGCCAGCCAGCTTTGCATTGGAGTTATGGGTGAACAAAAGTACCAATTCAAATCTGACTAAACGGCTTGTTCGGTCTAGTTTTGTTACTAGAACCAAGAACTAGCTGGGTCGGTCTAGTTCTTGATTCTAATACTCTGGAATTGAAAACCTGAAGTCTATGTTTAACGCAAATTCTCTTGTTATCATTATGGAACCGAATCGTTTCAGTGCAGCATTTGGAACTAATTGTTCGATTTATAAGATTTTCATTGGTTCTCGATTTGGTTCAATTCTCTTCGATACCAAGCTATGTCCATCCCTATTGGAGGACACACAACACGAGAGCGAGAGGGAGATGGCAACTCTCTGTTTATCTGCATTCTGCAATATCCTCGTTAACAACCATTGCAAGTGTTTCAAACAACCCTTGTATTGGATTTCAAGATTAATTGTTTCCAGAATAGAAAAAGATACTCTCTTGAACAACGTACAATGGACGAGATGGAGAGCGATGAACAATTGTTCCTTTATACCCCACATTATATGGGAAAAAATAAACGGTAATATTTTATTAACACTCAAGATTCATGTCTAATCCTCCTCATCTAACATGTCAAAGTTATACAACGCTCGTTATATTCAACAGTAAGGACCCTGGGAAGGAAGAACGTCGAAAACCAAGAAGCATAAATTGAAATTTGTCGGCAACTTTTATTTTTTAATAAATAAATTATTCATTGGATTTATGCTACAATGAGGAGATATAAAAGCTATCCTATCACAGAACATACAAATTACAGTTAGAAGAATATTAGTCAATTGTTAGGACCAGTCAAACTTCACATTGAGATGATATTATTCGTTTTGGGTGTGGGCCTCACGAATTTGCTTTTGGATACTACCCAAAAGGCTTCATACCAATGAAATATTGTCCTACATTTATAAACTCATCATATTTTCCATATTTAATCGATGTGAGACTTCTTTTACTCCCAACAATCCTCCCCTCAAACGAAGGACCACATCATTGTGGCCTCCCCTCAAACGATAATCCATCCGACAATCATCTTGTATTGTCATTATTGTCGTTGCCCCTCAACCAAACGGGACCCGTCGCCTGACTCCCATATTTTTTATATTAAAAAGATTTTCGACACAAGACACCTCAAACGCGGATGATTTTTAGCCGATCACAAGGCTAATTAGATGACCTCCACCACGCTTTCCGTTGCGTTCCTATAGCTAAGTTTTGGGCACTGGGCTCTGATACCACTTGTTAGGACCTGTCAAAACTCCACATTGATATGATATTGTTCGCTTTGCCCTCACGAATTTGTTTTTAGATACTACTCAAAAGGCCTCATACCAATAGAGTATTGTCCTACACTTATAAACCCATCATATTTTTCAAATCTAGTCGATGTAAAATTTCTTTTACTCCCAACAACAATATCATATAACAAAATCATGTGACAACCTTGTAAGCTACGTCATGCGATTATACAGGAACATGTTTAGTAAAGACTAAAGACAAAGCAGTTAAAACATTTGCAAATGTCACTTGGGAAGGATGAAAAAAATACTATATTTACTATCAAGCTTAGGGGACTATATAGTGTTCTAACAAGCGAAAAATGGCGTTTTTTTT
>CAIGRB010047438.1:4347-17423 GCA_903798255.1 Fraxinus quadrangulata | reverse complement strand
TTTTTTTTAATATTATGATTTAATATTTTCTTAGTTGTATTTTTATAAATAGTACTACATTTTTTAAATTTATTAATGTATTCAATATTTTCGTTAATGAAACATAATTATTTATTTAGTAATTTATGTAGTAGTAAATTAAATAAATAAATCTTTAAAAATGAAAAAAAATGAAGAAATTAATTAAACATTATTCATTTGGTGTAACTTTTGGTATAATAAGTTGAAGATGATTTTCAATTTGGTGCAAGCTTTGATGCAAAATGGTGCAAAACTTACTTCAAATTTTGGTATAGAGTTGGAGATGATCTAAGGAAGGAAAGAATCTATTATATGGCGCGTTGTTCCGAAAAAAAGTGCAGCTGGGAGAAGGATATATGAAGATGCAACAGTATAGTGGCTAATTAACAGGGTCTTTATGATTCCCGGGTGACTAATATTGCGCGCTTGTATGTTAGCTTGTTCTAGTTAATTTATATTCGTTTAATTATGTAGAAATTTATTTTTCTCATATATAATTTCAGCAAGGAAAAAAGCTGATAAATGTTTGATATAATACGCATAAATAAAAAAATTTAACAATTCCAATGTCCATAGCATGAATTTTTTTTTTTTTCCTTAATCCTTGGTTCTTCGACTTCATCATCTCTTACAAGCTCCTAAAGATTCCAAAAAAAAAAAAATTGAGGGAAGAAAGCCTGATTGTTGTTTATAATACTAGGATATTCATTCAGTTATAACCAACATGTCAAGAAATGATCTCAATTTTGATTACATCATAAAGATATTCAGGGGCAAAGGAGAAGTAAGCTGAATTCTTGAAACAACAATCCCCTTTATGAATATCAAAATTTCATTTTTGGCTTAATCAAGCTCAAAGAAAAAGGGACAGATTAGTAGGCTTGCAGTTGCTTACATTGCTTGTTTCATACACAGAATTGTCAGTCACCCTCTGGTTGGCCCTGATTCTCAAACTTATTTGACAATGAGGTTGTTAGAAGTTGCTCACAGTGAACCATCTGCAACTTCATGGCAACTTTTGGACAAGGGAAAGATGCTACAAAGATATCACGGGTCATTAGCTTCTCAAGGGCATTTTTCCCTTGGCCACAAAGAGAACCAAGAATATCAACAGGTGTGATTGCCAAAATGTATCTGGGGAAGATTTGTTTTATAGCAACATTTTTACACATTCAAACTGTCACCAGATATCTCCACAGGAACAGACCCCATCCTTAAAATGATGAAATCTGTTGGCATCTCTCACTACAATTTCTCGTTCAAAAAACTTGGAAATGAGCTTAGTGAAAGTATGGCAATCACCACATACACGAAGGTTCTTTGTGATTCGGATCGTCGTTCTCTTGGAAGTAGTAAGTAGGCCATAGGCAATAGCAAGCCTTTCACTGTGCCCGTAAAGCATCTCGACCTTTTCTTTCTCTTCTACATTACGCAGCACATACCTAGTTTGAGCGACATAACCTCCTTCATTCTCTAATTTCTCGGTAATCTGAGCTAATTTTGCATAGATTCCATCGGAATCTGGATGAGACCTGTCCCTAGCAATAAATGTATGAACCGTATTTCCTACCTCAATCCAACTACAACCAGGATCCTTCCTCAGGCCTGTTATTTTCATTCTCGTCCTCACTTCTTCCACATCTTCCCATCTATCTTCCGCAGCATACATGTTAGAAACAAGAACATAATTTCCTGGATTCACTGGTTCAATTTCAAGAAGCTTTCCTGCAGCTATTTCTCCTATTTCAGAGTTAGAATGAATTTGGCAAGCACCAAGGAGAGCGCACCAAACGGCAGCTGTTGGCTCCATTTTCATACTTTTAATGATTTGAAATGCCTCTTCCACATAATTTGCACGACCAAGCAGATCAACCAGACAAACATAATGTTCTGGCCATGGCTCCAATTTATATTCATTTTGCATTATTTTGAAAAATCGTTTGCCTTCATCAACCATTGATGAATGACTACATGCGTAGAGAAGTGCCAAAAAGGCAACATGATCAGGAAGAAGATTCTCAGCCTCCATCTTTCTAAATAAATCGACTGAGATCCTGCCATGACCATGCGTTCCATATGCATTAATCATGCTCGTCCATGAAACTAAATCTTTATCTTTAATATGACAGAAAACCTTATATGAGTTGTCAACAGTCCCACAGCTGGCGTACATATCCACGAGTGAGCTCGCAATGGGGCCCTCTAAAACAAAATACTTCCTCAGCAAATAACCATGAATCTCTTTGCCTTTTCTCAGTGCTGATAAATCAGCAGCAGCAGAGAGCATACTCAGCAGTGCAATAGAGTCCAATTGAACACCTGATTTTACCATGTAGGATGAAAGTTCAAGAGCCTCATATGCTAGTCCATTATGGACATAACAAGATATCATGCTTGTCCATGATACAATATTTTTTACTTCAATCAAATCAAAGATATTGCATGCATAATCTACATGTCCACACTCGCCATACACATCCAAGAGAGTGTTCTGTAGGATAAGATCAGATAATTCTCTTCTCATCATGTAACAATGAATCTCTTTCACATTCAAAATGCATTTTAACCCATGACACGCTAGAAGAATGCTTTCAATCATCACTCTGTCAGCATCCATTCCTTCTGACTGCACTTTCCTGAACAGTTCAAAGGCCTTCATGTGAAAATTATTCTGAACATAGCCAGCAATGATTGTTGTCCAAGAAATGTAGTCTTTACATGGCATTCTATGAAAAACGGAGTCCATATAACTTATCTTAGTACATTTTGCATACATGTCTATCAGGGTATTGCCAATTAGCAGTTCAAGATCTAACTCATTTTTTAAAGCAAAAGCATGAACTTCCATCCCATTCAACAGCTTTCCTGACCTGCCACAGGCAGAAAGAACGCCTATAATTGAAACTTGGTCAGGTTTCTGACCATCTCTGAACATCTCAGTAAACAAATCCAGCGCTTCATTATGAAGGCCATTTTGCACATAACCAGATAACATTGAATTCCAGGAAACATAATCCCCCTCATCCATACGCATAAAAACTTTCTCAGCTTCGTCCAATTTCCCACATCTTGTGTACATGATAAGCAAAGCATTAGCAACATAGATATCGTGATAAAAACCAGACTTCAAAACAACAGCATGGATTTCCATGCCAGAACTCCCAAGAATTGGCTCCTCGCATGCCTGAAGGGCAGCCACAAAAGTGTAAGTACTGGGGGTAACACCAAGATTCCACATTTCGACCAAAAGCCTCAAAGCTTCTTTCCTCATCCCATTTACTGAATATGCAGATATCATTAAATTCCAAAGCACAACATCTCCTCTACTACTCATTCTATGAAATAACAATTCTGCTGCATTAAGATCATGGCACTTGGAATACATACTTACTAAAGAATTAACTAAAATATCATTACAAACGAACCCAAATTTTGTCGCCAATGCATGAATTTCTCTCCCAAAAAACAAGTCTTTAACGCCACCACATGCCTTCAATACACAACTAAAAGTATGGGCATCCACAGGGATATCCAAGTTTCCCATTTCAGCATAAAGTTCTATTGCTTCCAAAAGTTCCCCATTTGACACGTAACCACCAAGCATAGCATTGAAAGTAAAAATACTTCTTTCAAACATTCCATCGAACACCATCTCAGCATATGATAAACATCCACATTTCCCGTACATAAGCACGAGCTTTGTATTCAGGAACACTAAATCACAGACATGGTTGCCTTTTACTATATGGGTATGTATTTGTCTGCCTTGAGATAGGAACTTCTCGCTTGCACAAAAATCAAGCGCCAATGACAGAGCTTCATCTAGACACTGGTTTTGATTATAATTGGAGCTTATACTACTGGTGAGTGATAACAAGGCTTCTTTCAAGTTGATGGGTTTTCGAGGCGTTTTGGAGATTCTGAGAAGAATTTTTCTGTGGGTTTTCTTGAACGAGGGGTGCCGTGTTGAGATTGAAGGAGAGCTGAAGGTAATATGTGAGATTAACGTGGCCATTGACCCTACTTCCTGCATGGGTGATGGAGCATTTGCTATATAGTAGGCGTGCTTGAAGATTATCTTATTATTTTACAGTATTATTTAAGATAACCGATGCAAATCCATCTAACAGTTGAAAATACGAAATTTACCATAAATTAGATCAAATCCTTAAGAAACAATGTTTGAAAAAAAAAGTTCAATCCAATAAATTATTGAATCAAAGAACTAAGACAATTGCAATAATATATTGACCTCGTGATCACAAAATTTATGAACCTTACTTGAATTGTTGAACACTACAAGAATTTAATTTTTGATAAGTTCAGAATTAATTTGATGAAGAACGAGTAAAAAATAATATGCCTTACAATAATATCTCACAAATTGTATATTATTACAATTAATGGAATTAGTCATATTTATATGAAACACATAAAACTTAATTAAAAACGAAATTAGTAGTCTAAATATATATTTAGAATTATTATAAAATTAGAATTTTTTCCAAAAATTGGAAGATTCGCTGTCGAATTTGTGCTATGCGGCCCCATAGGTTGGATCATGTGGTTGCATAGTTCATAAAAATTCCTCTTTTGATTCTCGGTATAGAGGCATGCGATCGCATACCTTGGTGTACTATACAGTCGCATAGTTGACCTCATCAGCTCCGTTGTCTGTTGATACAACTTGTTCCTTATTTCATGCACAATATGAAATTTGTCTTTTTTATTGTGATTGAAATTTTATCCACTGTAATTTGAACAAATAACCCCATAGCTTTTTCGACAAGTTATTGATCCTTCCTTCACGATCAATTGAACCTTGTTCTCGCAAACTCTCGTACCATAGATCTCATCAATAACTCAGAAGAGATTCATTTCTGCAATTGAGTTTTGAGGTCGAGAACTCGAGGTTAATTCAATTTTGCACAATTTGAGATGCCTTTCGTGATTAAATTTCAAGAATTTGTTTATTTATTTTAATTGCTTATTTTTTAGGTAACTAGATATAATTAAAAATAAAGTTCCAACAATTAATATTGTGTGTTTAAAATTTGAGCTAGTAGTTAATTATAATTAATAAGTATAATCTATATTCGAGTAAACGATTATCTACGTATCACTTTATAATTTGTTACTGTCCATTAACTTGTGGAATAAAATCAACAATAGAACTCAAAAATCGTAATGAAATAAGGTTCAAGAAGAAGAGATAGTGAGGAGGTTGAATTGCACTAAGAAATGAATGTGAACTTTCTTTTATAAGAACTAGGTAATGTTGGTTAAGATTTACATGGGGATAAAGTCATAGGCTGGACTCAAGAGACAATATCGTTGCTTGAATTTAAGTAATATTTATATAAGATAATTAGAGAATTTTCCAATTTAATTCAAAGCTAATTAGATCATTTTCAAATTTACAAATGTCAATTTAGATTTCTCGTGCACATAAAATTTATTTTTAAAAATAAGGTAAGCTTTGATTAGACAAAATATGTATGTAATAATTGACATGGTATGATTATGGGGGGGGGGGAAGAAAATTTCATTGCATCATCGTACTTCTAAGAAAGAATTGAAATAATAAGTTTCTCTCTCTCTCACCACATAAATAGAGATTCCGAATAGAGAGCGAGCAACACTAGTACAAACATACAAATCAAAAATGCAATATTCTTTCACAAAAAAAAAAAAGAAAAATTGGAGCAGCAATTGATCATACACTTGCAAGAATGAAACTTGGTAAAAAAATCTCTCTAAGAAATGTTTGGCTGTGCTCAAACATTACCTTTGTAGAGAGTAAGTTAAGCTTTAACTTTTTAAAAAGTATTTTGCTAGTAAATATAAGTAACTTAAAAGTAACAACCTTCCACTTTTACCATATACAAAATTACAAACTCATTGCACACTGTCATGCCTTTACTTAAATACACCATGCATTTTCACTCTATAAAATGTCTCTTCATAATCAACAAAAATACAGCATATGGTCAAACAAAATTTCCCTAGTTCTACTCTTGAAACTGTGGGGCACTTGAAACTCCGGAGATCTTGTGCTTCACATGATAATGACAATCTACAAGGCACTCTCAATGTAATATTCATTCGTTGTCATCAAACAAGTTTGCTCTATACTTAAAAGTTACTTTCTAGAAAAGTAAAATTTGTTAATAAAAGAGTAACTTCGAAAATGATAGAATAAGTAAGTTTGAATTACATTGCAATGCAACAAAAGTTGGTGCTTTGTACATACCGAGGGCCCACCATAAAGAATCGATATCCAACCAAAGAATATAGGCTCGGAATCAAACACTAGTCCTTGTTTCCCATAATCACCCTCTGTTAGTTAAAAACCTTGAGCTCTCTTCAAGTAAGGTCCATGAAATCAGATGACCACTAGAATCACCACTCAACAACTGTTTTAGGTCCCTCGGGACATGTAGAGCAGTAATAGGAAATTTATGGGATTTTAACACCTTGTTTAGAATGAACACGTACTCGGGAACTTTACCTCCAAGTTCTAGCCACCTTGTAGGATCTGTGTTTTCTTTGATTTCGATAGCCTGATCACACGAGCAGTGGACCATTTTCCAGAAGTTGATAGCTCCACTCTGGTGACCCGAGACATACCAGTTGGTTTCCAGCCAATCGGAGAACGTATAACCTGCAAGAGAGAGAATGAGATCTGATGGAAGTTGTGATGTGTTTCACGATGGCAAGACAATCCCCATTAATGCTCCAAATGGCTAGCATGACACTAGCTGCAGTCACAATTTCACCAGTCATATCATTCATATATATTGCGGAAATAGGTGAAGGGAACTCAGGAAGCCAGGAAGCTGTCTAACAAAAGCCAAAGAGCTAAGATCCCACAATATCACGGTGCAATCATCTGATCCGCTAACAATCATCATGTAATGATGTAAGGCTGGCAAACTTGAAGGCAAGTAATTTTCCCTGAGTGGGTGCAAAGAGCCTTTTCCAACTCCAACCGATTAATAATATCAGGTCCATCTTTGTTATTTCTCCAAACACAAATCAAACCATTGTCTGCCACAGTGACCAGAATCTGACCATCATGGTTCGCACTGGCACGCTGGATTTGGTTCCCTTCATGAAGATTTTCATGAGTAGAAAGAAGCCTATCTTGATCATAAGTTACAAATCTCAAGCTACAGTCGGGAAAACCCCATGCAACACATTTAGTAAATTTTCTGGGTTTAAGCAAATTATTTGCACCGGCCACAAGAATCTTGTCACCAAAAGCCACAATTTGAGATATTAAAGATGAGTTCTTGCGTATCTCAAGGTACAAGATGCATAGAGTGCTTTAGCAGATGAGGAGGAAGCTTTCTTTCAGTTTTCCTTTTCACACGAGGCTTCAAGAATAGTTGTTTTGGCGTTTGTCCAAAGTGATTAATTTGTGCCAGAATCGAGGATTTCGTTTCAGGATCTGTAATTGAGTCTATGTCAACACTACCTTCATATGTACAGTGGTAGAAGACATTTACAGCTTCCTCAGCTACCTGATAAAATGTAAAAATGTTTTGAATCAAAATTGGATACAGTCGGAATTAACCAAGAATGAACAGTGAAGGAAATTGAAGCCTGAGGCATGAGATCACAATCGGAAAAAATTACCTTCCCCCTCTGTTTATATCCGAAGATGAGGTCTATCCAGTGATGCAAATTCTGTGAAACATAGTCAGACTCCAAAGCTTCCCTATGCTTCTTAATGAACTCCCTGCCCTTGGCCCATGGAGGTAAAACAACATCACCAGACTGGCAAAAATCATAAGCTGTTAGGACGTCTGGATCCGAAAACATAAACAGAAGGCATATGGTATAAATCATTGTGAAAAACCAGCTTCGGCTTCAAAGAATTTGGACCAACCTTCTCTCCTGATTGTTTCCGTCCTAAGTCAAGATTGAACCTGTTCAACTGAAATTCCGGCATATAGAAGAACTCTGGAATTAGCTCTTCAACATCTGATGTATTGCCTTTCCCAGAAGCACTCAACCAGGTATCACGTATACGATTGAAAAAGACGGTCAGATGGTCAAATTGTCCACCCTGCAGCTTCTGATTCTCAATGCTAAATGGAGGTAGATGTAAAAGGTAGAAGAGAATAATCCCAGCACTAGAATAATGGGAACCATAATGAAATTTGGGAACCTCTGGATCATCCCAGCTCGCATATCTGAGGTAGAAAGAAAATAACATGATCAGACCAAGAATATAAAAGATTAATAATCAAGAAGGTAAAGAGAAATATGAAGAAAAAAGCTAGTGAAAACAAGAAGCAAATAGTAAATAAAACGTGCCAACCTCTTCCTGAACTCCTCTTCTCCTTCTGAATTTGACTACCCATTGGCTTGTCAAACGTACGGAAAGATTTGGGATCTGATAAATTCAGATTCTCACTCTCATATTCTGCCAGGACCCAAGGAAATACTGGATACTGGGTGAGATCACTGTACCTACAGCCTGCCAGAGTGCTGAGATGCATGAGGTACTGAAAATTGCTAATTTCTCCATTTTGCCACCTCTTGGAGAAGGATTTCGCCGTTATCTTGAAAAGGAGACTGCCTTCATTGCTTTCCTTCTTTGTTGACCCAGATATCGTTGTATCTAAACTGTTAAGGCATATACAATCAGAAGAAAGAACTGCAAGAAATAAACAAGTACGAGAATGCCTAAAGATTAGGTATCAAACATGTCTCTGTCAATTGCTAGTACCTTGATATGATAAGAGCTCTTACCTATTCACACAAGTAAAATGACAGAATCGGATTCTAACAGCACGAGAAACGTATATATCAACATTTTTTAGTGGGGGCATTGCAAAACAGGACAAGGTTTTGAGGACAATAATAGCATATTTGCTTTTTCGACTAAATCAACAAAGCATGCAGTCACAGTTATGGAAAGCAAGACAACAACGAACCATACAAGTTGACCCAAATAAAGTTCACAACTTACATGTTGTTTCTAGGAAGATTCATCGCCAGCAAATTTAAAACTTCTTCTCTCTCTTTTTTTTGAAAGACCAAGAGATCATTGCAACCATCCATGCTGAAAATCTCGATGGCAACTGGGCGAAGTTGATAATCACACTTCAGAAGCTCATGAACACTATCTAGCTTCCACATACGCCAAAGATGAGGCACATTACCACTAGAATGCACCTTTTCCATTTCCCATGCACCACCTCTGTATGCCCATGGCCTACCCCCCAGCATTACCCTTCATTGTAACACCCAAGGAAGAACTTGACTTGGAATGGGAATCCATATTACAAGAGAAATATTTCTTTACACCTAAAGCCTGATCAATGACAGAGAGATCGTCTTCACTCTCTTTTTCACATACACACCTGAAATCTTTGACGTAAAAACTCTCAATAACGTATTGTGATAGTTCTCCGATTAGAAATATACCATCATGCTTATCAAGACCCACCACTCTTTCACACTTGTATTTGTACTTGATCTTCTCAAGTGGTACCAGATGGGGTCTGATCAAGTATTCACCATTATCATTTAGTTCTTTGCCCACTTTGTCTTCTGCCACTCGCACTTCATCAATTTTTAATAAAGAAGATAGCCTTGGAGATCCTATATCATATTTTACTTGTGTACTTCCTGGTACTTGAGTGGATGAAGCACTGGGCTTGACACCAGATTCAGCAGCTGAATATGGACTTTCTTCATTTACGCTACTATCCTGATCATTATTCCATCCAACCCCAGCAAAAGAAATCTTGGGCATCTTCTGATTCTTTGGAAATTGATTGATCATACAGTTGAACTTTCAAAGTTTCTTTTATCATATCATTTAGAAGATTGGAAAGGAGATCAGAGTCATTATCTGAGGCACGGTGTTCATTTCCAGTTTTCTCCTTGGACGGTTCTCCTTCCATTTACTCAAATTTCCCGTTCGGAACGTTTTGCATGCTATCTATCTTTAATTTGTATCACTCAAGCTTTTTGCGCATCCTGTATGGACCTTCAATGGGGCAAAGCTTCCACTTGGGCTGTTCTTCATCAATGGAAGATTTACTGATTTTGCATATTCGGATATTCCCCGTTCATGTACGAGAAGTTGTAGATGAGTTTGCCACTCGCTTTCAGCGTGAAGGACCCATCCATACTTGTCCTGGCGAATAACTCTTAATTCTGTTGCCATTGCATCACTAACCAATTCAAGTGCGATTCTACGTTCATTCACCTGCTCCCAATGTCTCTGCTCTAATTTTGAGGTGTCCCGTAATTTTCGCCCCCATTTCTTTCTCACGACGACTATCTATGCCCTTTATCCTTGTTTCAGGAAACTTTGTTGACCCTGCAATGAACTTCTCCCACATAGTGGCAGCACTTCGATCCAACACTTCATTTACCACAGCCATAGAATTATGAAGCCACTCGAAAAATTCATATAAACTTCCAGTCAAGAGCTTATCAAATCCACCATGTCTTACATCCAAAGACGGCCCATCCTTTGATTTAAAGACAAGAAAGTCTTCAAATGCGGCCCTACGATGTCCCAATAGATACTTGAGAATATCAACAGCTGCTTTCTGTGCATTCTGTCTATGATCATGGAGAAGAGTTATTAAATTTATACAAAGACAGCAATTGATATCAGTATCCAGATTACTGGGACAAAAAATTATCCGCCTATGGGTAAATAGTAACTGTAAAACTGAAAAATACCAGTCTCTCCATCCTCTGGCAATGTTTTAGAAGACATTTTTTTTCTTCTGCTCATCATGCAAACCCAAGCATGAAAGAAGATCATCTTCTTCAATGGCGATCCAGCAAACAGAATAATATCATACGGTGCCTGCTTCCTCTGCCAATAGAAAGGAGTCCTTTACCAGTTGGAACAGCTGCTTCAATCTGACCATCTTTGTTTGCTAACTGTAACATAGATAACAAGAATTCCAGAGTCTTCAACACAACAGCAGGCAGAGGAAAAGCTCCCATAATCACACGATCTGCTATTATCCAGCTCAGAGCATCGAAGTTCAAGGACCAGCTGCTCTTATCTAACCTTTTCTCATTTTCCTCATCATCGCGCAAGAGACGCCTTTCAAGAAAGTTCATCAATCTAGTAAGGCATAAACCCTGGAAAATTAGAACAGATTCAGCATCGACATACAGAGGTACACTTTCCAAAATAGTCTTTACAGCTTGTGCAGCTTTTATCTGCTCAGTCACAAGATCAGACAGAACTACTGCCATAAAATCTAAAACAGCAGAAGCTGCAGCAGAACATGGACCGCCTCCGTAACCAGAATCATCCACTTCAAGGAGAAGCTTAGGACAAATTGAACAAAGTGTGTTTAGATCCTGAGAACACATCTTCAAGTCAGAAGAGGAATTAATTTCATTCACAGAAGTAGAAAACTCCAAAGACAAATTTGAAGCTAACTGTCCTTTCGAACCATTGTGACTGGCATCCCCCACCCAAGACGTCAATGCTAAAACTGGGGACGGGGTGAGTGAGATCCTGGAATTTGATCTTTCTGATAAAATAGGGGATTCAATTGTAGCAAAAGATGGAGAACCCTGTGAATCAGCCTGGCGTATTTGATCAGGTGTGTTACTTGTATCATGGGAAGTAAATTCTTTACTTCCAGAAGTGGCATTGGACACATGGTCAACTGCTTCACCATTAATAATCATCCCAGATTTTTCATCTTCTTTTACTGATTTGTCTAATTGCTGCTGGGATGTGGTGATACTGATTTCTCACCAGCTACAATTTTTGAGAAAGCAGGCACATCTTCAGAACTAGAAACATGATGGCCCTGAGAGAAGCTCCCTGTACTGATAGAGGTCATCGCTGACTGAACCTGATCCTGAGGCAAGTTAACATTTTCTGGAAGCTACTGGCATCATGACCATCATTCAAATTCTTGTCTTCTTTTGTTACAGTGAGTTCTTTTGCTGTCCTCACAGCATGAGCAGCCCTAAATGATAATGACAGGTTTAATTAACCAAAGATAAATAAGTGAGGGCTATAAGTTATTTGATAGATTTTACACATTGCATTATGAAACATAATAAATAGGCAGTGGTGACGATTTGCATGTTATGGGTCTAATTTTTTTTTTTTTTTGTCTGCACAGAATTAAAATGCATGGAAAAGATGTTGGGAATTTATTTAATCATGCACAGCGGAAATAAACAATTTTCAATTCTCATACAAAGATCTGCTTTGTATTTAGATAGAAACTGTGATAGAAATTATACCTTTGATGATATCTACAAACTCCTTTGCTTTTTCTTGAACTTCAATGATCACGATCTGCAATCCAAGTTGTCAAATTGTCCAGCCTCCAATGGTGATCCACACAGAGAACAAGAATGACGGCTAGGATTTTCTTTTCTTGTGCTAGCAAGAATGAATTAGTTCTCTACGATTTCCAAACCCTAGCAACCTATTAATATAAGTCCAAGCGTGCTTGTCCCGTCTCTTAAACTTAACCCGATTTAATATTTAATTAATTCAATTAATTAATTCAGTCATATTAATAAGCAACCAAATTAATTAATTATCCAACACTTGTCAATTAATTAATTGATAAATCTCATTCTTCTAGTTCTCTTTTGTGTGTGACTCATTAGGTTCCCGATCACGATGCGTAATGACGCGAATTATTATTTTAATCTAATCAAAATTGATAAATTAAAATACCCATTTTTAATTTATCATCAATTCACATCCGTCGTCCCAAATTGACATCTAGCAATATGTCGGACAATACATGTGACGAAAAATATCACGTGGTGTGACAAAACCAAACTAGTTCGTTTATCGTGAAATTATAATCATTTCGTCAATATGATCCGATCAATTACGATATATGAATATGTGTCAATCTCGTTTATCGATCATTTCTTTTATCCTACTGTTAAGTCATGTAAGTCGAAAACTCATTTTCGACTTATGAGTTCACATTAGCCAATATTTCATTATCAATTTAACTGAATAAAATGTAGATCATAATCTCTTACTATTTAAGAGTGACGAATCCTCTATTGAT
>CAIGRB010047414.1:74787-90696 GCA_903798255.1 Fraxinus quadrangulata | reverse complement strand
CTATTTTCCTCAATTTGGGTTTGATTCATCCATTTCTTCATGAGATAAATAAATAATTTTGTGTTAAATTTATATGGTTTAAATTTATTGGTTTAAATTTCAGATTAAGTTGAAGATATACCATTGTTAGTCCAAATCCCTTGATTGATTACCTTCCATTTAATCAAGGTAAGGAAATATTATTTTTGGGCAAACCCTAGAATTTTTAATTAGATTCTTGCATGAGGTATGTTGGTGGAATATTTATGTTGATGGAATACTTGTTTGGAAGAATGAATAATAAGTTAGAATATTAAAGTTCAGTGGATTGAATTATGGTTGCTAGTTTTCACTAGGTTTGAAGAAGGAATTGCATTTTTGTTGGAATGAAGGTTATGTTGATAAATTGGTTATTAGTAATGAATTAGAACTGTAATTTGTTCCATTCAATTAAAGAAAAAATTGGAAATTTATTCATGTATCTAGGAATTTGGTTTAAGAATTATAGCGATAGCTAATAAGGTTTCTTGATTTGTTAGTCGTTAAATTGATTATTTTATATGGTATTTCAAGTGGTGACGAAGAAATTGGAAAAACTTACCAACTGTCATAACTTGTAGCTAGTTTTCTGTGAGTGGAAAAACTTATTTTTCAGAAAAAAATAATTTATTAAATTTATATCATATCATAAAGTTAAATACTTTATATATTTAATTTGACAACATGATTTCTATAATCAAACGACTTTTATAGTAAGTTCTTTCAAAGTTCAATTCAGTTCATTTAAATCATTTTTCTAGCATATTATATTTATATTATATGTTTCAACATATCTATAGTCATTTTAAAAACCACCAGAAAGTATCCAGGTGATTTTACCCCTATTTGCATTGGTGTGAATGTATTTCCACAGTGTATGATTTCAGATGGTTATTTTACCCGCTCTGCACTGGTGTGAATGTGTTTCCACAGTGCATGATCAGTTATTGTGATTTTACCCGCTCTGCACTATTGTGAATGTGTTTCCATAGTGTATGACCAGATTATAGCTCTGCGAGCGTATGACCAGAATTACAGAATTTCATAATCGAATAGCTTTGTCATGTATATCGGTACTAATTGATAAATGAGTAAGGTTATTCAGGGTACTTTTTTGGTGTGATATTTCAGTATTTCTACAGCTTATTGGCTTTCCAACTATAGAATTCAGACTATTTAGTTCTCAGTATAAAGTTTTCAACTTATAGTATTGAACAACAAAATATTTCAGAGATTTTTGTAGACATCAGATTGATTATATTCGTTATACTTTCTATTTATTTATTTAGAATGAAGAAAAATGAATTTTATGATGCTATCATGTTTAAGTTTTTGAAAGTATTGTTAGATTTTCAGAATTTCTCAAAATTTCAAAAGAATAAGAATTTTTAGAAAATAATGCATAAATGGAAGAAAAATATACTTATTTGTAAACTATTCACTCACTGAGTTACAAGCTCATATTTTTATCACCTCTTGTCTTATCAAATAGTAGCTGAGTTGAACAGCATTGGAGTTTGTTGATCCACTGAGTTGAGCCATTCCTTGTCTTTAATTGTATGATGAGAAGGGGTGCCTCCTCACAAAGGCGGTCGCAGTGACCAGACCCGGGCGACTGTTTACCAAAAACACAGGTCTCCACAAAGTCGTAAGACCATGTATGGAGGCGGACGCCTGCCCAGTGCCGAAAGGTCAAGGAAGTTGGTGACCTGATAACAGGGGACATTTTGTCAATTTACTCAGTTCATATCTATTTTGGGATACATGCATGTTGAGTCAGAAAAATTATTATAATTCATGTATCCATATCATGAGCTCACTACATATTTGGTGTTTGAAATACATTTGAGACTTTTGTTTGTAAAATATTTGTAAATGTCGACTTCTCAGTATTGTATTTTGAATAATTTGAGTTTTGAAGGGCTGATGTACCCCTGTTTAAAATTATATGTATTGGTTGGTGAATATTGGATTTGGTTTAGGTGGTTTTAGTTCATATTATAGAGAAAATTCTGTCAAAATTTTTATGAAAGTGTGTCATAGTTTTAATAGGTCATAGTTGCCTTGATGGTGGGTACAACACTTAGTTGGTATCTATCATCGGCACACAACACGTTTCAGGTCCATTAGGCTGACTTGGTACAGGTCGTGTCATTGCCGGCTTATTAGAAAACCTATTTTTGGCCTGGTTCCCATCATTCAGCCATTGCCCAACCATTTTATCTTTCGGTCCAAACGTATGATTCATAGGAATTTCAGAACTGCCAATCCATTCAACAAGATCCCAGGATAAAACAAAACCCATTCCGGACATGTAATGCACAAAGGGATTCATGCTAGGACATGGAATCACAAAACCATAATACAAATCAAACCTGGATAATGGCTGCAGAGACAATGCCAATGGCTCAAGTCTTACGAAAACATCATCATCAGCCTTCATTACATAGTTGTATTGTCGGGATAGGATTCGAGGGAGAGTGGAGAAATATTTGTATGTTTTGCCACTAGTCATATTTTGTGAACAATTAAGAATGATTATGTCGCTAAACCGCATAATCTCTAGGGGTACGAAGAGTCTTTGTTCTGGTTTTGTGAGATTACAGAAAACGAACTTGACGTCGATCTTGGCTATGGAAGAGGATTGAGTTCCATAGATGAGGCGGAGGAAGTGGCGACAGTCATAGTTGTCGGGGCCTGTTAGAACTACAATTAGAAGGCTGAATTGTTGATGTGGAGAAGATGCGTTTTGGAATGTAATGGTAGTGTATGTGGGAGGTAAAAGAGGGGACTTGAAGTGGATGCTGAATAGTATGAATAATGGAAAGAAGAGAATAGCAAATGCAGAAAATGTAGCTACAATTATTCTCTGTCTCAGCATTCTATGTGAAGTTTCTGTTCTATGATCATATGGAGTTCAAGAGAGAAAAGGCTGTAAATAATTTTTTTCCGGCAAACCGACCAGATTTTAACTTTTTTTTTTTTCGTTTATTTTATACAGTTATCTACCTTACTGAACAAGTCATAATTGTTTCTCTTGTTTGTTTACAGGGAACTGAAATGAAACAAGGCACCTGAAGTTTATTCAGCCATGCTTTTGAATGTGAAAAAACTAAAATTGGCCAAGTCATGCTGGATAAAAATGCAGAAAGCAAGCCAAAAGGTAAACAAAATGTGACATCCTTGAATTGTTGAATGGGGATGAAGGTAGTCATGGGACCCATGAACATCATAATAAAATTGTAACTCCTAAAAAGCTGACTTAGTTGTTCACATTTTTAATTTAATGTGATAATTCATTATTTTAAAACTATTGCTTTGAATGTTTTGAAAGAAGGAAAAAAAAATTGTAGCTTTTATAATAATTATATAATTTTTTGTTTATTATTTACATTTTCATTCATTTAGCAAGTTTATAAAAATGCTAAAAGTCAGAAATTTAATATGCCTCAACAAAATTAGCTCACATTTGGTGGGGGATTAAAATCAGATTTCTAATAGATTTTGACAAAAGTTAATGAAATGTATGGTTGAAAAGTTGTGAGTTCCAAGAACTATGTTATTTAAATAAATTGTTGATTTTGATTTTGATTAAATCTTAAATTTAATCCCTACCAAACAAGGACTTAACATATTTTGCTTCTTGTAAAAGAATTTTTCGAATAAAGCTAGCTTAAATCAATTTTTTCTAAAAGTTCTTCTAACATGATAAAACGCTTTCATAAAATTATTCAAATATATTTAAAAGCAACTTTTGAATTTTTTAAAATCCTACCAAATGGATCCTTAGTTTTCATGTTACTATATTTCTAGACCATCTTGATTTACGGGCTATACTAACAAGATGTTTAGAATCACAAGAGACATCACGAACCATTTTATTTACTTGATTGTAAGTTATCAGGACATGAGTTTCATATTAAAAGGTCAACCTTGTATACACATGTAATCCAAATTCTTATATATTTTAAATTTATTTCATCTTTATTAGAAATGAGGTTTACCTCAAACAGAGTTGCCATAAACTGATTAATGATCCATTCAGTAAGAATTGAGTGATGCTAAGTGAATATTATTTTTAGGTTCATTGGAATGAATCGTTGAAATGACAAGTAATTTTTGAATTTCTAGTTGGGCTCGTGGAAGCCCTGAATAGAAGTTTCGAATCATCTCCTTCATATGAGGAATAAATCATGTTGGGCTTCTGAAGGCCAGAACAAGAGGATCTTTTTTCTTTCACAAAGTTGACAACACAAAATGCCAATCCTCTAGAAAGTACAACTCCACAATTAACAAGAAACGATTATACCAAAGCTCTGTTAAACGTGCAGCCAACAAGATTGCATTGGAACTTCAAATTTTAGTCACAAATTTTCACTATATAAACAGCTACTCTTATAACAATAATCATCAGTACTCAATTAAGAAAAGTCAAATTCAGTAAAAAGAAATTAAGATGCCTTCTGATGAGCAGCTACTTCTGTTGGATTTCTGGGTCAGTCCATTTTCCACGAGGGTGAAAATTGCACTAGCTGAGAAAGGGTTGTCGTATGAAATTCAAGAGGAAGACTTATTAGGAGGGAAGAGTGATTTGCTGTTAAAATCAAACCCTCTTTATGCTAAAGTTCCAGTGTTGCTTCACAATGGGAAACCCGTCGTTGAATCCACCAACATTGTGCATTATATCGACGAGACATGGCCATCGCCCCAATTGCTTCCCGCTTGCTCTTATGGAAGGTCTCGGGCTCGCTTTTGGGCTGATTTCATAGACAAGAAGGTTCGTTTACTCAATGCGAAGAACAAAACGTTCTTACACGCATGCACTCTATGCCTAGTTTTTGCATAAATAGGTTGAATGGTCTAGTCTAAAAACTTAGCTGTTGCATATGCAACGAACTTATTTATTTAAATTATCTATCGAAAATGATCTATCACGAGAGTGCACAATTTTTTAAGTAGTTCTAACACGTTTATGTGCTCTAATACTATATCGAGTCCTTTCCATGTTTCAGGTGTTTGATGCAGGCAGCAATATATGGAAGAGCAAAGGGGAGGAGCTTGAGGCTGCTAAGAATGACTTCATTGATATTCTCAAGAAGCTGGAAGGAGCCATGGGGGTTAAGGACTACTTTGGGGGTGACGAATTTGGGTTTGTCGATGTTATTCTCATTGGCCTAACGACTTGGTTTTACGCATACGAGAAATATGGAGGATTCAAGATTGAGAAAGTGTGTCCTAAATTTGCAGCTTGGATTAATAGATGCAAGGAGAGAGACAGTGTTGCCAAAAACTATATTGATCCTCAAAAGGCCTACGAGTTTGTGGGCTTGTTAAGGGAGATGCATGGTGTTGAATAGTGATATTACCAATGGCCAGTTAAAACTTAAAAGTGTGTGTTTTGTAATAATATGAGAAAAATAACTGAAAAATAATTATCATCCTTTGTAAGTACATTTCTCTTGTGCTTGCAATTGGAAGACAATTAGGGGAAGATTTGTGGGTAATAATTGAATGGAAATTCCGTCATGATTTGTAGAATTATAATCGGATTCCCTTTCTGCTTACATTTTGAGTGTGTTTTTTATTTTAATGCTACAGAAGCGAAATTAATCTAATCAAACTTGAAGTAATTTGCTACATAAGAATGTTATTTTAAATTCAAGGAACTAGTGCATTAGATGTAGGGCATGGCCCTTTTCTTAGGCACATCGGCATGCCAAGTCTTGCTAAAGTATAATTATCACAAATGAAATTGTCAGGTCCTTAAATTCTAGCATCTTAAGTTACTCGAAGTTTTCTTAAATTAAATTAGCCATAAATCATCTTTAGTAGTGCACATGACACAATGGAATTAAGAAGTCCAACTTTAATTTTCAAGAACATTAGAGCGCGTTTGGTTTACAGTTTTCAACTTTTAGTTTTGCAAAATACTGAAAACGTATTTGGTTTGATATTTTTGAAAATGTATTTTTGAAAATAATAATAAACTTATAACATAAAATTCAAAATACATTATTGACGTTTTGAATGCTTTCATTGAAAATTCTGTAAACACTTAAAATATGGAAAACAAGCGTTTAAATAAAATTGAAAATTTGAAAAATATAAAGTTCTAACAATTAAAATCAAAAATAAAATTATAAAAACTTCTAAAAATAATAAAAAATAATAAGTAATAAATAAAAATAGCGCAAGCTCTTAATGATTAATTATATAAAAATTCTAAAAAATTATTTAAGTGAATATAGAAAAACAATATTCTCAATTCACTTTCTTCGATTTTTATTTTTATTTCATATATTTTAAACTCAATTATTTATTTATTTTTATTATTTTACTTTGAAGTGAGATAAATATTGTAAGATTCACCAATTTTAAAATGTAATATTACATAAAAGTATATTTATATATAATTATTTTATTTTTACTAAATAGTCAAATTTCATTGAACAAAACCTCATAAGTCGAATTTTTAAAACTTTAAACCAAACATATTTTTAGAAATCTTAAAATAGACCCTCAAAACAGAAAATTGAAAATGAATTTAAAACTAAAAATTGAAACACAAACCAAACGGTCCTTAATAATCAACAATCGACAAATATAACAATTAGTGATTTTGATTAAAATCAATATCTATTGTTGATTTAGACGGAATCATAGAAAGTGTTGCTATTGATGATCATCGAAACACTTCATCAGCCATTATCGATGACAATAACTATTGACCTTGATTTTTATGTGGGTGACGAGACTAACAGATATCAATTCCTTTCACATTCACGTAAACTTTTCTTCTACACACTTGGACAAATCGTAAGTTGTATGTAATCTTCTCCGGTAGTAAGGAAAGCGACTGCGAGCACTCTAACGATCAAGTCAGTTAAGGATTATGATAGGTTAGGTGTGAAACGTGTTAAAGACGTAAGCCACTGAGTAAAAATGGTCGAATTCAAAATTTTATGTAAAGAGAGTAATGAAAGCAACTTTATAATTTTAGTGTATAAAGTCGCATTTTCTTCAAATAGTACTAAGTGTGAGTTTTTATAGTAGAAAATGTTAAATATCGACTGTTGTATACAAACACACATGGCCTCACTTGATGGTCAAGGTGTCCTCTTTTAGGAGTCAATTCATCTATCATAGGTTGGATGGCATTTAATGTTTTTGAAAAGCAGCCACCTTAGTACCTAGGTTTGACCTTCGATTTATAGACTGATGATTTAACTTTAGACGCTTGATGTAGAAATATCATATCAAGCTATCGTAGAAAGATCTTGTAAAAAATATTTCTTAAAAGGAGTGAGGAGGGAGATGTTTTCTCTCGATGAAGAGGCTAGTTGCCTCGGATTTATTTCTGCAGTAGGCGTAGCACCTCGCCTGGGTCATGGAGGTCTGCCTCTACATGGCATCTCGACAAAAAGTGGTTCATCATCTCGACTAACTTATATGTGACCTCATCTCGGCCAAGTAGGAGGATGACGGGAGTGTGGGCCTGGTTGGTTTGCTAGCTGACGTCACGTTGTGGTGATATGAAGCCTCATAAAAAAGAGGCATAACAATAGTCTCAAGTTCATATGTAGAAATTCATATAATGTTCGGACTTTCGGTGTAGGATGGAAGTGAATTCCTTGTCAAGGTGATGTGTTGGTGTGAAGTATCTTACTTTCTTTTGACGAGGTGATAGTTGTATATTTGAACACAATGTAATAGTCCCATAGACGACACCAATTTATTGACCTCGATTTTTGTAGGTGTGACATGGTCAAAAGATCCCCGATTCATCTCACGTCCACATAAGCTATTATCCTACACACTTAGACAAATCGTAAATTACACATGCCTTTTTTCAGTGGTGGAGAAGGCGGCTACGAGCACTCTTAAGAACAAATCAGTCAAGGATAATGATAGATTGGGCGTGGGGCATGCTAAAGACGTAAACCACTAAATAAAAAAATGTTGGATCCGAGAAGGTATATAAATAGAGTAATGATAACAAGTTTATAGTTTTAGTGTATAAAGTTGTATTACTTTCAAATGGCATTAAGTATGAACTTTTATAGTAGAAAAAGTGAAATATCGATCCTTAGATAGGAAGACATGTGGCCTCATCCCGATGATTGAGACGTCCTCTCTTAGGCATTAATTTATTTATCATAGATTGGGTGACATTTAATGTTTCTGAAAAGCAACCACCCTAGTGCTTAGGTTTAATTTTTCAATTCATAGATTGACGATTTGACTTTTAGTCACCTAATGTAAAGATGTCACGTTAATCGATCGTAAAAAGATCTTGTACAAGAGATCTCTTAGAAGAGATGAGAAGGGAGATACTTTTCTCAATGAATAGGCTAGTTGCCTCGAATTTCTTCCTGCAGCAGCATGACACCTTGCTTGGATCATGAATGGCCTATACATGGTACCTCGTCATAAGTGGTTTATCACCTCGACTACTTTATATGTGGCCTCATCTTGATTAGGTAGGAGGATGATGTGGAGTGTGGGTCTAGTTGGTTTGTCAGCTGGTTGCCACGTGGTGCTGATATGGAGCCTCATCAAGAAGATACATAACAATATCATTAATCAACGACAATGCTTCAAGTAACTGGCTCTAGTTGTAAAATTTCAATGTGGAATGGTAATCTTAATATAGTGCAGCAATAAAAGATACAAAATGAAAATACAGTGGTGTTAGACTTTCGAAAGGCCTAAAATTTCCCCGTTTGACACCATAATTTCTACCTATTTCCAGCAGGTTAGTGACTAGCATTGATTTGTTGTGCAAGTGACCGCATATGTGGCAAGGGTTCATCCGCCGTCCCATTTCCTCCCCTTCAGATCGGATGCCCAAAATTGCAAGATATAAGATAAACACTAAGCCCACCGAGCCTTTAGCTTCCAAGGTAGAGACATCCCTTTTTTGTTTTACAGGTTGACTACGTAGATCGAGTCAACCTCAGGCCAGGGTGAATGCCGTCCCCTTCTCCCAAACGAAACCAAATAGCCTGAATTAAATTATCATGGCATAATCTTTTAATATAAATGATATCTTATAAAAAAATTATTTGTTTAAGATGTTAAAATATAATAATTAATATGTTGAATATTATAAAAAATATGAAATACCATAATTTCCCGTATTATGTTAAATTTCATTTCTCAAATATGTTATTAAATACTAAGTAACGTCAATGACAAAGATAAAAGTCAATCGCTTATCTCATTTAACATTTTCTTCGATGAGGAACGGCAAAATATCATGCCTTGTGCCGTCAGCCGTCAGGAAATCAGAGGGGGATGAAGAACATGGTCTTTGTCCCGACTTTTATTTTTTTAAATTTAAATTATATACAAAATATAAAAAAAAAATAAACGAACGATGCTGTAAATGAAAATATTTTAATTACTAGCATATCTACCTCTTGAAAATCCCAACAGGAAGGGAGATGAGGTGGTCGTTCTATCCAATTACCATCCCATCTTTGTAGATGAGAAGGTAAGATGTGACCTGAAATTTATAAATACGACGGTTCTTATAATTATCTTATAATTACGACGGTTCTTATAATTATCTTATAAGCTTTTACAAATCTTTGACATTACAAGAAACATATTTTGTATGTTACATACATCGCATATGGATGGTTTGTTCCAAGCATGTCTCCTAGCTTCTGTCAATTAGGGGAACCTAATGTTTTGTATCATCTTCTAAAAGCATGTGGACATGATAAATCTCAGATTTGTGTTAAATGGATGTGTCCCACGTACATAGACTTTATAATTCAAGTCTACCCATAAAATAGGTGGCTTTGAAGTGTGACAAATCCTCGTGTGAAAACTGACCCACCTAGTCGATATGTTAGGTGATTCTTTATATGCTAAAACCATTTTCTCTCATTGAAGAAAAATGCGATTTGTACATTGAAATGTTTAAATATATATAGTGAATTTTAAATTTAAGGGTCATAAATATCTAAATATAACAAGAAGTGCATATAAAGAATTAGAGTTACAAAAAATTAACCAATAGAGGTTGTCTTAAAATCGTATTGCCCTTGGCAAAGCTCAGGGTTTAGGGAAATTCACACTAAACACAGGCAAATTTGCTTCCTTTGCCCCGATCTCTTAGAATTGGATCGATTTTATATTGCTATTTATAAACCACGATGTGCATGCAAATTTATGAAAATGAAATTATGTAACTTTTTTTAAAAAAAATTTGTTGCTTTTTTTTTTTTTTTCAAGCAATTTTTTTTACTGATGTTTCTACGTCCATCCCGGTGTAACATCAATATTTGTATCAAGCGTGCTAGATTGATTACATTATGTGTGGAAATCTAGCAGACAAAATAAAGGGACCTACCTCAGATGGCCATTTCGGGTTGTCCTGAAGGATTGTCCGTAACAAAGCTTCCAACTATACAAATTCTGTAAAATTATTGGCCTAGCATGATTATAATAGGCTCAAGTTGGGTCGATTGGGACGTGATAGTACAAGTCTTGAGTGCTTATCTTAAAAGTTGAATATTATTATGAGGAATAATCTAAATTTTTATATGTTTGTATAATTTATTTGTAATGTCACCAATCTTAAATGAACAAAATATTCATTTTAGCTTTTCTCGAACCTTATTAAGAATAATAATTAAAATCCTTGTATGTTGATTATTTATTTTAATTTTAACCTACGCAGGGTTTATCTTTTAACGGTTAACTATCCCATCAAAAAATTAAAATTAAAATAGAGAAATTAAATGTATTATTTTAAATTTTAACCTCAACGTGCTCTTTCACATGTAGAAAGGATTTATTTGTTGTCAAATATCTGACACGTATTTAACTTTCACAATCATAAATAAATAGTGACGGAATTTGAATCGAAACTTTTATGAACTTTTATTACGAAAGTAACAAAAGAGTTCAAGAAAGACCAAATGGACAAACAACGGTTGGAATCTCACCCTTTTGAATCTGCATTTGAGAGTGTATTTTTCTTTATCGAATATTAATTTATAAATACAGATAAATAGTTTTTTCTACCTCCAAGTTTTTTTCAGTTAACAACAAAGAGGGGGAAAAAAAAAACAAAATCTAAACAAGAAATAAAGAAACACCTGATTTAATGTGATTTGACTATAATGCTTATGTCTATGTACGAGTCGAATTCCAATTAAATCTTTCACTATCAAATAATGTTGTACAATCAATTCTTCTCTAGTACAGTCAGATGATAAAATTAACAATAAATTCTATCTCTGACACCATGAATATCAACTATAGCGTCAAATTATTATAAATTTTCACCGAAATAACCGTAGAAGAGAGGAAATTTTCACTCTCTCCCCTTATCACTACAGCCGGATGCTCTCTCACCATCTTCTGATTTTGAATTCTAAATGAATTGGAGACCTTAACTTATAGTACAAACACTTGTTCACCAAATTGCAAATTTTCGATTCATGTTTAATTATTACTTCATTATTAAATATCTTTTGTAACGGTCCAAACTTCTATACCCAGACCGTTATATCATATGTACCGCTCATTTTTTGAGATTTTAAGTCCATCTTATCCCATGACTTTCTATCGCATCTCGAAAAACTTTGATATCATATTAAAATTTGAAGTTTCATCTCAAAATTACCTTATTTAGAGGAGTAGCTCTCCAATTCGTTGGCATGTTAAGAGTAAGCTATGATTTGCCAATAGTTGGCTCAACACAAATCAACAAAAATTGCTCAATGGACAAGATGCAACAGTAGTATTTCTCAAGGAATACAACCAGACAATCAAACTTCCTATGCAATTTGTCTCCCAATGGCAAATGTGTAGCCAAAAATGGTTGACATTCCGCTACTTAACAAAATAAGATATTAAAGCAGAAGAAAATGAAGTATAAGATTCACCAAACAACGTACCGGATCACTTATAATCCACTCGAAGTTGATGTCGGATATACCGACAAATTTTCGACCTCAAGCATCCTGATATGTCCCAATTTTATTTTGTTTTTACCCATTGATCAATTCTATTAATTTAAGAGAAAATATAATTTAAATATCAAACTTTTTTCGCAGTTTGTTCCAATTCTCATGCCTATACTATAAAATTATATGTTTAGCTCAATGCGAGTACTAAAGATTAATGAGTAGCATGACATTTCTGGCTCAATGCTCGATAAGAAAATATTATATGCATTGCACATGATAGTGTATAGTTTGTACAATTAATACCATGCCTAGTTATTGTCACTACAAGAAGCTATAGGGGTAGCCCGCAATGTCTTCAATATTTAAGTGAGTTCCATAAAGTCCATGTACTCATGTTTTGTTTACTAGGCATATAGGGCACATTTTCTATGGATATGAATACAATATGAAGGGAAGTTGCCTTGGATTTTGAATACAAGAAGAGGTGCGCATGTGCATGTACTGCTCTTGCTATAAGAAATCAAGTGGAAATAAATGAGTAGCCCCAATCATGCAAAAATGCCTCAAAATTAGCAAAGTAAAATTCTAAGTTGAAATAAGTCAAAGCAACACATGATTAAGAAAAGGAACATGGTTCTAGTGCAACTAGGGGTACTACGTATCTCGGTTGTCATGATGAGCTCAGGGAGACTGGTTGGCTTGGCATAATTATTGGAATCAAACTTGATTTTCAATTGTCAGTTCAAGTTCAAGTTCAATTTTATTCGTAAAACTTTATTTAAAAATCGTGACTTGACAATATAAATTATCTTTCAAATATCTAGAAGAAATAAAATAAACAAAATATGAAGTTAAATACATATTTGACCATTTTATTGATCCACTACAAATACATTACCAAATAATATCTAATATCTAACATAACAGAATCAAATTTTGACTGTGGTTTACGGACAATGCCTAAAGACCGATTAGTTGGGTGACAACGCGTAAAGTATGATCAAGAGTGATTATGAACGATAGTGATATGATATAATTATTCAGATAAATAAATATGATGGATTTTTACTATATGGACATTGCAAACTTGTTAATTGTTAAATCTTTCAAACTTGCTACTTGTTGGGTCAGGTCAATAGGTCTAGATGAAAAAATAAATAAATAACTTATAGAAAATGACAAATTTAGCTCGAGAATCAGGTATCTACAATTTTAGTTCAAAAACCAAGAACTATCCTGGACATGGTTGATTCTCGATTCGATTCCTAATTATTTTTATGGGCACAAGACTTTTTTTTAAGGATTATGCTACTTACACATAAAAATGGTATATAATGGATTATATAAAATGACGTGGAGAGAAAATATTGGATGAAAAAGTTAATTTGTTTTAAACTGACAAATAATAAAGTGACATGTGATACTATGTAATACATTATGTAAAGTTTGATGTACAAGTAAGAATGTTATTTTTTAATGTTTATGTTTTCTAGAAAATTAACGATTAAAAACAAGTTGAAAAGATAGTCGGGCCTCATTTTTCTTAAACATATTTCTATTATGATCCATCAATTATGAGTCGTGTCAACTCAAGAGTTGCAATTTAAATAGTGTAACAAAGGAGTTCGTTGTACAAACCCTTAATGAGAAAATTCAAAGGACAAATTTTTTTCGCTACCAACATGATTTTCGAATTTCAAATTGGTTGTTTACATGATGTGTACAAACAAAATTTATCGACCCTTTAGATTAGGATACATCATATTACATGTACATCTTTATTGACACTAAGTTTGACATTTTTGAGAGGTGAAAACTTTTTACACATTAATTTTAACAACACTTTAAACAATCAATGATACAGATCTTGACAATACATGGAGTGCCAAATTTAATGCACATCAAGTGTGTACAACTAGTTTATTCCAATACTATAATATGCACACGTAAAAATTCTACCAATCATGTAATATATTCAAGTCTATGAATTTAGACATACATTAAATTTTACTTAAAAAAAAAAGACAAGAATTAGTTTTTTATTCATAAAATAATTCGAAGGCATTAATAATTACCTTTTTTTACATATGGGAAAGTATAATAACTTAACCTCCACAACTATGAAAACGTATGAAAATGAGCCTTTTCTGTTAAAGGTCCTTTCACTTTCCATTAAATAAATAATTAACGTTTACACGTTTGCTTATCATGAAAATACTTTTGGACCTTAGGCAAGGGAATTTTACAAAATTATAAATAAATAAAGAAAATGAGTAATATATACTTTTAAGCGTCAAATAATTCGAGGTCTCACAATTTAGCTATGGCTGAGATTTAAGGGTCCTACAAACGTGGTAGAGCAATGGAAGTTAGTTGTTGTTTAATAGCCAACTTAACTTTGTGATTTTGTGTTGAATTATTAAGGAGATTAGTTGTTAATTAAGGCATTAGTCCATTACTTTCACGTCACACGACTAGATAGAGCAAAAGACTGATACATGTTATGTGTTCAGAATTGGTATTGTGTGGAATAAAGTATGTCGTAAAGTGTTATAAAAAACGTTTCGTTTACAAAACGACAAACGATTCAAAATAATTTAATTTTTTATCAGAAAATATTAAAGATCATTTTACACACGAACTTATCTATATCATCTCATATAATTCTTAATTAGAATTTCAGCATGATAGCTAACATATTTTTCAACATTTGTTATTATCCTAAATTTTGTGCAACTATGTTCATATCAACTTGCCTAACATAATCTAATTACAGGCCTAAAGAAAGAAGAAAATTTGTATCATTGGTCTAAAAAATATTTCATTACAAGTTTCACAAGTCCCAAAATTTGGAAATTTATGTTGGCCTTAATGAATTATGGGTTCGTTTGGCATAACTTTTGAAAAGTCAAAAGTAGCTTAAAAACCAAAAAATATCTTCGTAAATTTGGACATAGCTGGCTATTTGACGTCGTTTTAACAGAGATCTAGATTAATGTTATTGAAAATTGATTGTGCAGCTATAATTATGTTGGAGACCAATTTGTTCCTTCGTGAAAGTAATGACTAATTTGCTATTGAGATAATAAGTCGAAGACCGAAATTGCAATTTTTCCAAAAAAAAATAAATAAATGACTTTACCGGTTAGAATCTAACATCCCTTTTCATTAGTTACTGCCCCAATCTCACCTTGTAAGTAACTAGTGTCCCCTTTTCGTTAGCAAATTAGGCCCCACACAAAAAGAAAGGTAGAATAAATCATTTGACCTCCGTACGTTCTAACTTCAAAAGAAATAAACAAAAACTTTTAAGGAATTATTTTGTGTTTTATCCTTAAAATTACTACTAATAATTAAGCCTCCATTTGATCCCTTGTTTTTTTCATTACATTACATTAATTTATTCTCTTTTCGTTTCAACCACATTCATCAAATAAAATAATATTATATACAAATCTAAAATTTTTTATTACTTTTTTACCACACATTCTTCCATCAATCACTATTCCAAAAAATTTCAACATCCCAAAATAGGGGTCCAACAGGAGCTAAATTTATTTGATAATCATAGGCTGACAGACAAATATTTATGATTCAATTCGATTCGACTTAATTTTAACATTAAATTAATTGAATCGAGTTGAACTCAACCGAATCGAACAATTCCCATTTCCATTATACATGTAATTTAATCCAACTCCGTTCATAATAATTCTTTCAAAGTACTTTTTTTTCTCGTACTTATTTTAATTAAACATCTTCACAATAAAATATTTCCTCACATAAACTCAAAAAAATTTATACTTTTTAATCATACATTTTTTGAAAAATTAATATTAAAAAATCAATTCTTTAAAAAAAAGTTGTCAAACAGGGACTTAGCCTTTATTTAATTCTCGTTATTTTCAGAATACGTTTATTTCTATTCTTTTTAATTATATATTTTTAATAAAATAATATT
>CAIGRB010047414.1:19476-70344 GCA_903798255.1 Fraxinus quadrangulata | reverse complement strand
CCCCCCCCCCCCCCCCCCAATAGAACTATGTACAAGCTTATGGTCTATCCATTTTTCCAGGTGTAGAAGAATGGTTAATTGAGTTCGGAATGCTAAATTTTAGTGCCTTTGCCACTGTTTCAGTACAAATTAGCAGAATTTTCCAGCTTTTATTTCTGTTAGATGATTGAATTCTTCATAGGCTTACTACTTTTTTCATATTCTCTAAGTGAGACAAACTGATATCTTCATTTGTACTTTCAACTTCATATGTCTAGGATTAATTGTTGTGTCACAATTTCTCAACACTTTCTTAAATCTTGGAACTCTGAAAATTTGTTAAGTATAAGGTAAGGTACAAATAACTTTCCCACGATGAACGTGTCAATCATTGTGATCTTGCTAAAAGAGAAATGGAAGACCGGGTTAGGTCTTAGTCCAATAAGGTGTTTCCACGACGAAATTAGAGTTAACAAATTTCTGTAGTTTGGTTCTGTAAATTTTGAAGAAACTTGTGATAGCTGTACAAACTAATATTGCTAAAATTTGAATCTATGAAACAATGAGGTATCCTTAATCAAGGAAATAATGTGGTTCCTTTTTGAGCTGATGTGGAAAGGAAACTTAAGTCATTTACGGGAAAGTATTTTGCTAGATAATAATGACGAAAGGAGAAAGCATATAGATTTTGTATGTGTCTGTAAAACCGGAAACTTGCATTATAGTTGGTGATTTAATGGACAAAAATTATAGGGGAGTTTACATTTGTGGAATACATTCTTGTTAAGTTTCAGTAAATGTGGAGTAATATATTATAAATAGAATGGAATCAAGAAATATTTCCACAACATGACCAATAGTGTATGCAAATAATCTCTAATTTTCTAACCTTTCAGTGTTCTAACAACTACTATCTGCGATTCTCTAATTTCTACATATGCAATTGTCAGCACGCCTGAATTCCAATTCTTGTTTTTCAGGATGAGAAATTCTTGATTTGGTATACTGGTCAGGAGGAAAGACAGCTGCGATTAAGCTCAGTTACGAATGTTGTACATGGCCAAACCACTGTAAGTTAATGAAATCCTTTTGTTAAGTGATGCTATGTTTATGTATTTTATATCCAAATGCTACTTTTTTACAGAAACAACTTCAACCAGAGAGGGAAAGTCAGCGCCTTTCACTTGTCTATGCAAATGGTGAATGCTCCCTTGATCTGGTAATCAGAAAAAAAAAGTGTCATCCCTGTGTAATTAAATATTTTCTTCAATATAGAACTTTTTTCATTCATCTCTTTTATCTTTATGTAGATATTCAAGGACAAAGAGCAGGCTGAGACTTGGTTTTTGGGTTTGAGGGCTGTAATATCCAGTAGATATTGTAGTGGATTTTTGAGTAATTTGAAGAAACGAAGAGGGGCACAAAGTTGTATAAACAGTCCAGCTAGTTTTATGAGAAGGAAACAGATCTTAGGACTTTTGGAGGAGAAAATCAGATCTACTCAGGTTTCTACCACACATTCGATTTTTGTTGATGATATTATCAATTCTTGTTAGCATATTCATGAAACAATAGAGTATAAAGGAACAGCTTCAGTAGTTGAGCAGAATAAACTTAATTTCTAGAGAGTGCTCGAGTATAAATGAGGGTTTCTTATAGTGACATGGCTGGTATATGGAGAAATACTTCTTAAAATTATTGGCAATGTTCAATTAATAATAGATGTAAATGACAAAGAAGTAAAAATTGATAGCTGAAGATATTTTCAGATATTATAAGAAAATGACATTTTGATTTTGACAGTGGCATGAAGTACTTTTTAAGAGAGTATTCTCGACATACTTTGCCTGTTGAAAATTATATTGAGGGGCAACTTTCTATAGACCCGACCATAGTCTTAGACAATTTTTGCTTCCCACTGACACTATAGGAAGAAGAAAAACTGTCTTTTTCCCCCTACAATTCTTCAGAAAACTTAGGGGTTGTGTGACAAAGTTTTTAGTAAAAGTTTTAGCAAATTTTGATAAAATTTGATGAAATGTTTGGTTGAAAAGTTGATAAAAATTGTAGGTCCCATGAAATTTGTGGTTAAAATTGAAGTTTGACCAATTGAAAATTTATAAAATTTAACAAAGTTATATCAGAAAGCACTTAAGAGAATAGTATGGTATGCATTCAAATAAATCACCTGTTAACTTCATTGCATGTAAAGTTTAGATTTGAAATTTCTATACATTTCATTATATTTCTCGATGATTTCATTTTCTTTTCGATAACATTTGTATTTTTTTTCCTCTGACTCCCTTTAGTTGGAAAACATTATTTAACTCTATTTCTTCTGCAATTTAAAATATCTTTATTGAATTTAAAGGTACACAGTTTATCAGGGAGTCCACCTCAGGCATTTTCAGCTAGTTGTACTTCGGATGGTTTATCATGCTCGTCCAATAGTTTTTATTCAGAATCAAGTCTATCAAGCATTCACAATACCATGGATTTCTTAGCCCCAAGTTCTCCATTTCTTCAGCAAGAAGATCCAAATGAGCAAGCAATTTGTGCCAGTACAAAAATGCGTAGTCTGTTTTCAACACATTCTCTTGAGTCATCTGAATCCGGAAATAATATCTTGAGGGACGTCTTAATCTGGGGGGAGGGAGCAGGTAAAGGGTATTTGGAAGGTGGTGGAATGGAATTGGATGCTTTATTGCCAAAAGTTCTTGAATCGACCATGATGTTTGATCTCTGTTCCATATCTCTAGGAAGGAAGCATGCTGCATTAGTAACCAAGCAGGGTGAAGTATTTTGCTGGGGTGAAGGAAGGAGGGGAAGACTCGGACATAAAGTTGATATTGATATTACCTGCCCCAAGATTGTTGACTCCCTTACTGGCATCCATGTCGACTCTGTTGCTTGTGGCGAGTATCAAACATGTGCTATAACATCTTCAGGTGAGTTGTACACATGGGGAGGCAATTATAGTACTGATCTAGCAGATGAACATAATAAGAGAAGCCTTTGGCTGCCTCATAGATTTTATGGTTCTCTAGATGGTGTAACTGTATCTCATGTTGCTTGTGGAGAATGGCATACAGCAATTGTGTCCACATCCGGGAAATTATTTACATACGGAGATGGGACATTTGGAGTCCTTGGCCATGGAAATATTCAAAGTGTGTCTCTTCCTAAGGAAGTTGAATCACTCAAGGGACTACGGGTAAAGACTGTGGCATGTGGATCATGGCACACTGCTGCCATAGTGGAAATCATGGTTGATCATACCAAATTTAATAATCCATTTGGAAAATTGTTTACATGGGGAGATGCTGATAAAGGAAGGCTTGGTCACTTTGACCAAGAGAGAAAACTCCAGCCAACTTGTATAGCAGAATTAGTGGACCATGATTTTGTTCAAGTATCTTGTGGCCGGACTCTTACAGTAGGATTAACCAGCACGGGTAAAGTTTATACAATGGGAAGTGCAGCACATGGCCAACAAGGAAATCCTCAATCCAGGGACAAGTCAATAGTAGCTGTACAAGGGAAATTTTCTGATGAGTTTGTCAGAGAAATCTCATCAGGATCTTATCATATTGCTGCCTTAACATCTAGGGGAAACGTTTATACTTGGGGAAAAGGTGAACATGGACAGTTAGGATTGGGTGATATCAAAGATCGAAATTCGCCAACTCTAGTCGAGGCCCTGAGAGGAAGACAGGTAGAACATATTATATGTGGATCAAGTTCTACAGCTGCAATTTGCTTACACAAATCAGTATCTAGTACTGACCAGTCGGCTTGCAAAGGATGCAGCATGGCTTTTGGTTTCACAAGGAAAAAGCATAACTGTTACAACTGTGGTCTTTTACTATGTCGAGCATGCAGCAATAAAAAATCTATGAATGCATCTCTAGCACCAAATAAGAACAAGCTGTATCGAGTCTGTAACCAATGCTTTAATCAGCTTCAAAAAGCTTCAGATCCAGATAGTCATTTCAAGTTTGAAACAAACAGCCCAAGACCATTATTTATGTCTGAGAAGGCATACCATAACGTGAAAGAAGCATTGGGTCCAATGACATCAGCAAGAAACTATTCTGATGAGTGTAGCCAATGCTATGAGAGGAATAATTTGAGCAATCCCATTTCTTTGGTGAATGGATTACCCAGATGGGGACAGGTTTCCTGTCCTGAAGTCTTTAAGAAAACATCTGGGGCCCACATGATTCCCCAAATTTATCCTTCAAGACATCAGCTATCTTCTCGATCTCCAGTTTGCTTACTGGAGGACTCCTCGCAATTAATATCTGCCACTTCCAATTCTATGAATGTAGAGAATAACTTGTTGCAATCGGAGAAGTTCCTCATTGACGAAATTGAAAAGCTTAAAAGTCAGGTATTTTCCCAGACCTTTTGTATGCTGATTCTGTAATGAGGTTCTTATAATGGAAATCAAAGCTTAGCTTAAATATCCCTATCAATAGTCCCTCTTTCTTTATGTAAAATTGGACATATTTCTTGCCTGTGAGGGAACTGGCAGGCGGCAGCATCCTATCGAACCTCTAATATAGTCGTTAAAAATAGTAAATTTTGTTTAGTAAAATTGTAGGTTTATTCGACCTGGGTTAGCCAAAATTTCAAAAATACTTATTAGAATATAAGATCCTTTATCTCCAATATATGCTCCAAGGAGAAAGGAAAAGAATTCTAGTGCCCACGATTCCAAACTATTAACTTCAGTACAAGTTCCATAAGCAAATTGAGTTTCCATGATTTATCTTTTTACCATTCTGGGGTTAATTAGCGACACCATTGATTAGAAGGCACCACGTCCTTCCAAATTTTTGGCCTAGCCCGTTCCATTTACAATACATAAGCATCACATCAACATTTGACTTGAAGGGAGAACTAACCATTTTCATTTTGGGATTGCTTTGTTAGAACCTGAATTTTTCTAGCGATTATTTTTATGTGTAGAAGATGAAAAAATATATACGAGCAGTGTTCTAATTTAGGAATTGTCGCAGATAAGATCCTAAAGCATGGGCTGTATTATCTGTTTTTGGTTACATTTTCATAAAGAAGCTAGGACAGGGAAAGAGTGCTTCTCCACTGCAGTGTAATTGACTGACTTGATTACTCACTACTATAGGGAATGAACATTAAAAGATGCATGTATAAAATAGATGTATGAGTATAAAAACGATATGTCCAATAGGAGGTATCTAAGAACTAAAAGGGCATATGGCTAAGGCTACTTAGTGATTAACAATGTATTGCAGAACTAATTTAAGGCTGATATTATAAATTTATTCTGCCTGTTGTTTAGGAGTTAGTATAATAACTATTGCTGAGGAATAGCCTTCATATTTCCAATTGCACTATCTTTTATTTCCTTGTTGATACCTTATTAAAGAAGTTAATATTTCAACATTTGGAGTTACTAATGGTTAACATGCTTTACATTTTGTGGAAAAATCTATTTTTCTTATTCATCATCTCTCGTCTTGCCGTAGTAAGCCATAATCGATTTAACAAGATTTTTCAAAATAGAGTGGACAAATATGTAAAAGTGGGAAAAACAATCATCTTTGGAGAAAGATATTAACAAAAAAAGATGGTATAGGTCTATGTTGCATAGACACAGCACAACAGACACGACATGGACATGAAACATGTGATTTTTCAAAATTGTAGGATGCGGACACTTCTGGGGCGACACTTTTGGGGCACGTTAATTTAGTTCTTTAAAATTGTAGATTTATATATTTTATCTTTATGTTTATACTTTTTATCTTTGAATAAAGTCAATTCTTTTCTTAGTTTAAGTTAAACTATATAACACTTCCTGTCAAGAAAAATATATACAATATATGTCTTGGAGTGTCCGAGTATTGGTAACTGAGCCTGACACAATTCCTGTCAAACATGGACACGTGCACCAGTAGGAGTGCCCGTGCATTATAGCCGTAGGTCTACTAAGGACTCATGCCTGGTTAATAAATATAATACAGACTTAATTTCCCTTCGTATTTTTTGAAAATGAAGGATGCTATAAGTCCACTGATGTTTCCTTTTTCTTATTTATCTTCACAAAGTTGGCAGTGCTGCATTTGTCAACCTTTCATACAATTGAAATGATGTTGATAAGCTTCTTATATTGAATAACTGCAGTGGTGTATGTTATACTTCACTTATAGCATATTTTTTTCAGGTTATTCAACAACTTCTTGATGCTATATGTAACCAGAAAAGTTCTTTAAAAAATTTCTTGTACTGATTTTATTCACTATCAATAGGCTGAAAATCTACAAAAGCTATACCAAACAAGAAAAGAGAAAATTAAAGAAAATCGACAGAAGACTGAGGAAGCTTGGTCACTTGCGAAAGAGGAAGCTACCAAGAGTAAAGCAGCCAAGGAAGTCATACAAGCTTTGACGTCAAGGGTATTTGTTTCATTCAGTGAATTACTATTACACACACATACAGGTAGTAAAATTGACATGAGAAGGCAAAAGTTTGTTGAATAAATTGAAAGATATTCTTGGATCATCAAACTATAGTTTTGATACTTCTCCGCTACTCCATTTCTTCTAGTAGTCATAGTGAAGAGCTAAACGAGAACTTGCTAATGAATAAAACAGACGTAAGATTGTATGTGTTTACTAAAATGATCGAGCATGCTTGAATACCTCCATCCGCAACATGTACAAACATCAGAATATTACACAATGATAGATGATGGTTAATTTGAACACTTGTTGCCATGCAGAGAAAGAGAAGCCTTACAATTTTTTTATTTTGTTTTTTTAAAGTTTATTGGTTTTCCATAGTTCATTTTAGCTGATAAATATTTCTCTCTTTTTATGTTCTTCTGATTGTAGTTAGATCAGTGTAGCAGCACATAATCTTATTTTCTTTCCTATTAGCTTTGTTCTACTAAAAATCTCACAAGATTAGATTCGCAATTGACTTTCCAACCCATTACATATCCCATTTGTTGGGTTATATTGAAGCAATGTTTTGCTTTCCAAAAACAATTCTAGAAAATAATTATCAAACTGATCGAAGTCATTCTTCATGATTTCACAAGCCCTTGGCTTCTGCATCTAGGTACTGGCATAATTCTGGCCATGTATTGAACAATAGTGATATTTTCTAGTTAAGTTTTTCCATATTGTGTTCAGATATGAGAGCTGAAGGTATCAAGTTTGAGCTGAAAGACCAAAAGTAAAGAATAAAACGTGAAAAACCTATTGACAGCTAATGGCCATTAAAAGAATTTTTCTTTATTTATTTATGTTGTTGAATCTTGCATTGTTATTTATCTATTAAAGCCAACAAGGGCAGCATCAAAAATTGATAGATCACGTGGAACGAATATGTTACTACTGTCTGTTAAGTGATCTGTGACATATTTAAAATCATTCCAGATTCTTGCAATGTCAGAGAAGTTTTCTGCTGAAAGAGTCAAAGATGATCAACCTATTGCTGTAGTTGCTTGTATGCCACGCGAGGTTGAGCAACCAGAAGATAAAAATTTCGAGTCTCTTTCTAGTTCACCTATTGTCTTCTCAAACAAATTAAGATCTTTGCGTAATGGAGATTCCTGCGGTGGAATTCAATCACTAAGAGAATCTTGTACTGGAAGAAATTCTGGAAAAACTGGAGCCGAACCCCTGAAGGTTGGATGGGTAGAACAATATCAACCCGGTGTCTACATCACATTTGTGACTTTGCCAAATGGACAAACAGGCCTCAAAAGAGTCAGGTTCAGGTAGTAAACTCTCATCCTCTAATAAATATCACATTTGACTGCATTTCATTATTTCATGAATGTCTTAAAAGAAATTGACGTGATAAGCAACTAGAAGAATATAATCATCACGTCGAGTAGATGCATATTGATTAGTAAAAGTGAAATTAAAATATATAACAGAATAACTCCATATAAGAATGTGGCTATTTTACATTTCAAGAGTTATGCATTCCTGTTGATAATTTGGTAATTTGAAATTATTCAGATGCAAAATGATGTTGACTTCGTAATAGGTTAAACTTGTTCATTTCAGTTGTCCAACTAAATGGGTATACATACTAAGTTCCCAACATGCAAAATAATGGATCCTTGGCTTTTCAAGATCTTTAAGGATTGATTTAGCCACAAACTTCATTTGAAATTGCCCCAGTCAAATAGAAAATCTTGGCACAATTTTAGATGGAAAAAGAAATAATCATTTTCCTAGAAAATCTTAATTAATGAAATTTACTCTCATCTGTAACTACTAACTAGAGTTAAGAGTTTTTCACAAACCAACCTGTGTTCACTCATAAAAGATCCACTATTTACATTCTTAAAATGATATTACAAACACTTCGATTCTAGCTCATGATTTTTGTAAATGCTATACAGGGTTTTTCCCACTATTTTTCATATGGGGAGACTAATATCTCCATTAAATGAAAATAACCTAGTAAGTTTGTGTTTGGGCAGCCATCTGTCACTGCTAATTGGTTCTGAAATGTGTATGGTATCAAGTTGGCTTTCTGGTTTTATGAATTTCCTTGTGCAATTCATTAATATTATAGTTGCTAGTTAGTTTTGCACGTTATTTTCATTCCCAATGTTCTCAATCCAATATCTATGCTAAGGTGGCTACCAAAATCCATGCATATATGTATGACGCAGTTCAGAAAAGGGAAAGTGAAAGTTGTTATAGATGTATGTACATTAACTAAAGATCTGACTGCTTAAGCTTTTTGCTTAGAAATAAATAAACGTAAATAAGCAGATCTTATTTGTTGCCCCTTCATTTAGATCATGTGCTGAACGAAGACTAATTTAGGGTTTAAGAGGTTTCTGACCAATTTTAAGTGTTCCTTTACTTAGCCGACCCCAATTTTTTGCAGGAAAATCTTAGTTTTCCCTTGTCATTGTCATACGAGGTAGGTGATCTAGATTCTTTGATGTATTCGTGCAACCTGCTACACCCTAGGCTTGAATTGATCAAAGTGGAGTTTTCTTGTACTTGCTACACAGATCACCATGGTCGACCGAAACCCTGTTGAGTTGTCAATTTCCCGTGTTTTAGGAATAGAAACAAAAGGCTGTGATCTCTTGCTTACCATCTCAGTTGAATATAACTTTTTTTATTCAAAACCTGGATGTCACTCAAAATATACTCTGATTGTGGTAGAATTCTTTTTATAAGCTAATCATTTAAAGGAAAACTTATTCTGTAAATTAACTAGAGGGGTTTAAATGGAAGAACTTTTCATTTAGAAGTCTTTCACTAAGCTATTTAGCTTAACAATCAATAAGGTACCTAAGTTTTAAGTCTAGCTAACTGTTCCACCCCTTCCTTTATTTCTGTGTTATTGTCCCATTGATCTGAGGGTATTGTATTTAACATCAACGATACATAATTTGATTTATAATTGTTAATCAAAATGTAAATGAACATCATCACTTATCAAGAAGAAAAACATTAATATATAGCCTGCAGAACTGTAAATATTTTTGGATTCTGACTATGTTCGTAAATTGTTATTGTTGATTTTTTCATTACTTACACTGACTTGTTATGAAAAAGAAACATTATAAATGAAAATATATTCCAACAGCAAATGGTACTTGGATGACTTCCGTGTGGAAGTAGATTGGCAGATCTTTTAATCAATGAGAATGACTTCTAAAAAGTTTATATATGGTAGAGTAATAGTAATTAAGTGAATTATGTGCTATAAATATAATAGAAATTCGAAAGTCCATTATATTTTATTTGCTTGGAAGCAATTGTACTCTTAGGAATACAAATTCTCATAGGTTGAAATCTAATCTTAGTGACGTACTTGCAGTCTTTAGTTTCTCTTCAACTTTCATGAAAATTTTGACTATTTGGGAAACTTTCTTTAATGTCAATCCTTCTATATTGTTGACATTTTCGATTGGAACTTGGATAATGCATATGATGTTAGCCAAGCATACTTAAAAAGTTTATATATGGTAGAGTAATAGTAATTAAGTGAATTATGCGCTAAAAATATACTAGAAATTTGAAAGTCCATTATATTACTAGATAAAACTCTATTATTTGCTTGGCAGCAATTGAATTCTTAGGAATACAAATTCCCATAGGTTGAAATCTAATCTTAGTGACATACTTGCAGTCTTTAGTTTCTCTTCAACTTTCATGAAAATTTTGACTATTTGGGAAACTTTCTTTAATGTCAATCCTTCTAGTTCGATATTGTTGACATTTGCAATTGGAACTTGGATAATGCATCTCATTCAAATCATATGATGTTAGCCAAGCATATTTAAAAAGAAAAACACTACGAGTACAGAAAAAATCAACAGAAAATACACTTGGAAGGTTTTCATTGGAAGAAGAAAAAAAAGAGGAAAACAAGGTGCTGCCACATCAGCACCCTGTTCAAATTCTGTAGAAAAACCCTATACCTGCAGCTTTATTGATTTAAAAATTGCAATGTAGGTCATTCCATGATCCACACAAAACTTCTGTGCTTTGTTTTTTCTTTTTATCTTTTACTTAATGCTCCATGTCCTTCATGATGATGTATTTGCAGCCGGAAAAAGTTCACTGACAATGAAGCAAAGAGATGGTGGGACGAAAACCAGCAAATAGTGTGTCGGAATTATGGTATTGATGGTTATTGAAGTTCCACGAAGAGCTGATAAGGTGCTAACTTCTTTAGAATAATAGCTCCGTGTATTACTATTATGGGGGTTCATGGTGGACAGCATCGTCTTTACAAATTTTTTCTGCAATTAGAGCATTTTAATTGCAGAAAAATTTCACTATCACCATAATTGAGTATTATTTTGATAATTTTGAAAATCTTGCTTTTGGACATGGCATTCAAGATATGAGTAGATATACAATTATTACAAATTCGTTGAGATGCAATAACATGTAAGAACATATTTAACATGCGTCAGAGAGCATCCATGATGGAGCCTCGGTCATAAATTCATCAATCCTTTCATATTGTACAAATGATAAAGAGTTTTTGTCATACTAAAGTTTTCATTTTCGTTGCCCGCATCGCCTAGATTTTCATTTCTCCAACTTGTATTTTGTGATTAAGTTTGGGGTTATAATTAAAATTGAACTGGATCAATCGGTGGGTTTGGATCACCTAGGTTGACTGGTTCGTCCCGATCGATTTTATGACTAGGGTCTCAACCCAATCTAAATTAACCAATATCATGTCTAGCTTTTGCCACATTCTACCGTTTGTCCATCTAAAAGGATGTCCCTCCAAGGTATATTCTTCCACCCAAAGTTCAACCATCCTGTTTGAAAAAATGATGTTTTTGATGTCCATAAAAGTTGTCCTTCATTAAGGTTGCGTTCGATGCATCGTGTGAGAGTGTACAAAAATTTTAACAATAAATGAGAATGGATTATAGTATGTGGATGGTAACATGGTGGATTAAGTGAATAATATTCTTTAATTAAATATAATAGTAAAAAATATCCTTTGTGTTGCGGAATGGACCTTCAATTGTTGGAATCCAGGCTTAGTTTCAACTTACCAATCGATATCAAACAATCAATTAAATTTCGATCCACAACTTGTATATACTTATGGTTGCTTTCTCACCCACAAAGGGGCAAGGTTATGGTGGTGATTTGCAAGTCATAAAGGCAAAGAGAAAGCAAAAACACAAAGAAGGAGATGATGGGAAGCAACCACAATTCTCTCTCAGAACACAAAGCGCGCACGCGTTTGCAATGGTATGAATAATTAGTGTACAAATGATTTTAAACAAGGACTGGATTTAAAAAAAAAAAAAAGCTCAATTTTCACATAATTTTTAATTTCAACTCTTCTCATCAATTATTAGAAGACTTTTTCTAGTGGAGATTTTTGTGACTTTGTTTTGTTTCGTCCCATTAATTTTCGTAATTGTACAAGATCTTATTGTGAACCAATTAGATTTGAACTCCATTATTCAAAACCTTTTGGTCTTCAACTAACAAAGTGGATAAAATGTTACTAACTTCAACGACTAAGTAGACAAGTCACATGTAAGTGGATGACCAAAATTGCATTAAGAAATTTCAAACCACAGAAAAAAAAAATATAAAAGATGTGGAGGATATCGCGATGGCAAACCATGTTGAGGACAATTGCTTGTACATGTAGATATTTCTATACTGCAAAACAAATCACGAATTCTCAATGCTACAAAATAACGGATTTACCCGTGGATTTTTTGGTCGCTTGAACCGTAAATTTCTGATTTGTAGATATACAAAAACTCGATATTGGTTTAAAGTGAGTATTGCAATACAAGTTAAATACATTAGATGGTATAAGTATGGCCCATAATATGAGCGATTATATAAGCTGTTGCATTCTTTCCAATTCCGTGGCAATCTTTTGCCTCATATTAATCGAGTATTTGAGTACAAACGTTTCTTTTTCAATTATCTCATTAGACCACTAGTTTTAGAATTAACAAAAACTCGAAAATTTCATGTTAGTTGTAACTACAAACTTCCTTCTACATAGAGCGGAACTATAATCAAATCAGGCAAAAGATAAAAGGGTAAAATAGGCTGTTCATATGTCTATAAGATCTCTAATTCGAGTCATAGCTTCTAAATGAAGCAGCTCAAGTAAGGGTTGAGTGTCGATTTTGAAAGCTGTTTTTTCAAGTGTTAACGGAAAATGTTCTTAGAATGAAATATAGCTTTTTTTTATAAGATGCAATAACATTCTTTGTGCAAGAAAAGCATGATATGATGAGATATGATTGTATTATAATTTATTCAACAAAATAAAAAAAGATATTCCTCATTCTTTTTTGACACATCGTCTGTATGTAAACTATTATTTAATTATTTATGTACAAATAACATTATTCTTATTTATTTTTATTTGGTTGGTGAGATTTTGAATCAATTAAATCTCGTCGCATCATTTATTTATAAACAAATATTTAAGTTATGACGTACACGTAATACTACCGAATTTTCTTTGCCATTAATTTTCTGGTGGACTGGCTTTCTATTAAGGGAGGCCCGACATTTTCCATTTGGATATGATTTAGAGATTAGCCTCAGACGAGCCTCATTTCCGGCCAGTCGTTTAATCTCGTGATAAATCAATATTATACCCAAGTGCCATTTCACCAAGTAAAAAATTTAATAATAATAATAATAATAATATGGCTAAATTACTCAAATGCCAAAAGAAACCACCAAATAGAGAGGAATGTCCGCACATGTCAAATTGATAAAAGATCATAATTGAATCTCTCCAACTGATGTTTCCTAAGAACATTGCCATTTATAAATGATATCAAACGGCAATACAAGTTTTGTTTGATTGCCATTTTTAAATTTTCCAAATTGTTGTCTGAAGCTTCTTGTTTTCACATTGCACTAATTCAACTTCTTAATAGCCCGTCAAGAGAAAATAATTTGTTGTTGTTGTTGTTGTACGTCAACAACAATAATGCTGCTTGCACAGAGTTAATTGACAAAAGTTTTGACGTGTGTTGCGTTGACAGCATCTATATGAGTTTTTTTAACTGTTCAATAAAATAATGACACGTATTTCCCTTGTAAAAAAATCATATTCATGTAACAGAGGTCGATGTCAACAAACTAGAACACATTTGAACAATTTTTTTTGAAAAAAAGACGTAGATATTGAACATATTTAGTATCTGATATAAATTCTTTTAAATTCATTTTTTAAAATTATTTTTGAGTAAAATAATTTTGCACTTGATCTTTGTCGGTCAAATTCTAATTCAGAATTTGCTTCTATAACAATTACGATCAAGGAGACTACTTTTTCAAATCTACCAAGTTTGAATTGTCAAAGACACTTTTTATTTATCACATCATTATTTATTATTGGCCAACATGCAATGTAGACTCGGTGCACATCATAGAGTAATATTTCTATTTTTGTCCGTTTCTTGTAAAAAAAAATTATTTGAGAAAGTTACATTAAGTCGATTTTTATATTAAAAATTCTTTGATCAAACAAAACACTCAAATTTTTTTATTTCTTTTTCGGAAATAGATTCAAAAAGCAACTTTCTAATTTTAGAAGTATTTTTTGATTTTTTAAAAGTTTATGAACATTCCCTCAGAACCATTTGACATCTGATAATTTATATTTCACTTAAGACTTGGAATAAGTTAAATAAAAGAAAGTTAGAAAAATTTGATATATCTTTTTGAACAAAAGATCTCGAACCTCTCAATTCTGATTAGTGGTGACAAACGAGTCGAACAGGCTGACTCGTTCACGGGCTTAAATTTATTTTTTTTAAATGGTTTATCTTTAAAAAAAAAATTTGACGAGCTCGCGAGCCAAAATTCGACATGAGCCACGAGCTCATGGGTCGATAATGAGCTGAGCAAACGAGCTACGAACGTGCATACGGGCCCCCTCTAATTCTGACTAGTAACTAGATTGTTCTGATGAAATATTTGAACTTTGCCTTTTTGTCAGATGAATTGGAAGCTTCAAATTATGGGTATGTTTGTCTTTCATTATGAGGAGAATAATGAAGTAATAAAAAATATTTTTTAGAGAATGTGTCGCTGAAAAGTAAATTAACTTTATTAATTTATGTGTAGAATATTTTATTGGATGAATATGTGTTGAAGAATTTTATCATACTAAATAATTTTTTAGAATAATGGTAAACAAACGTAGCTATAGAACAGCTGTCCTTACCCATAAATGCAAGAAATAAAACTTGTGGCCAATAATTTTTGACAGGGACCGGAAATATGTGGACAAGAATCATTCATATCCATTTCTCTCTCTATACGTATAGGTTGTATCTCTAACAACCTAATTTATCGCCAAAATAGACGTGATGGTGGAATTGATAAATGTGGGGCGGCTAGTGGTGGTGACGTGTCGGAAAAGTGCAAAAAGTGAAGTCCCCACCACCTGACGGCATAAATTAATGTAGGTACTGTATCATCTCATCCTCAACTCTTGGCTTACGCTATTTTAGATATTTCTATCTTTTATTTCCATCACAAATAAAAAAAATAAAAAAATAAATTGCATAACACATCCCTTCTATTATTTTTTGCTTCAAAATAATGCTTTTACGATCGCCCTTGGTAAGTAACAAAATTTTTTGACTTTTTCATTCATGAATTTTATACAATTAAATTCAACGGGATATTCATTTATTTATCATTCATTTTTGTCTTTTTATAAATTAAATTGATTATAAATTGTACCCAAACGATTGTTAATATATTTTTGGGGTGTAAGATATTTATTTTCTTCTTTTTTCTTTGCTTTCCTGCTCTACTTGGAATTCGTGTTAATGTCTATTGAAATCCCATTGTAAAAGCAATTAAACCACGAAGATATGAATTGACAGGAAAAATAGTGACAAGAATTGAGAGAGTCGGCTGTTAAGGCCAAAGGGTTTCATAGTATTTAGATGAATTACATTAATTGTTTTTATATTTTAAATATATGGATTGATTTTAATTTAATTACGTGGGTCCATAATTAATTAACTTTGAATGGTTTTAAACATATGGAAACTTAGTTTGATTTATTTAAGATTTAGATGGATTATAATTGAATTTTTTTATATTTTAATTTAAATGTCAACTAAGCAGGGTGCTTTGCGTAAATTAAGAACCTAGCACCTTAGTAGATCAAAACTCTCTATATACATATATATTTGAAAATATATTTGGTAGATATTTATGTCTCTCATGTTAGGTGGGAATGCAAGTTGTACATGCGACTATACTCGCGGGGTGATTGTGAATGCTTTTACTTGGGGCAAACATATATATCTCTCTCTCTATAAAGTCCTTGCACTTTTCTATTAAAATTTCAATTTGAAATAAAGTCATCACACTTTGGAATGCGTTTGAGCCTCATTATTTTGAAAGAATATATTTTGAAATAGTAGATTAATAGAGAACGTGTTATTAAAAAATAAAAAAAAATTTCGAATATGATGAAAAATATTATTTTATTGAAAAATGTGTGGTTAAAAATAAATTTTAAAAGAATGAATTTTTGTAGAATGTGGATCAAACATGGGCTTGATTTAGCTTGCAGAAAGAATGACAAACTAATATATACGATAGATTAGACAAGGAAAAACATTTTCTAATTATATAGCTTCCATTATTCATATTTTTTCATAACTTATGCGCTACAATACCATGAAAAATTATTAAGAATAGAAGTGATATAAGGAGCAAACATTAAGAAATTTAAGTACATTTAAAAAGTGGTACAAAAAATGAAAATTGTGGTGCCAATTAATTTTTTTTTTTTAAATGTAAAAAAGCAACAGCCAACAAGTGCACGTGAAAAATCCCACCCACTAAAATCCTGACACGTGTAGGTCAACCAGAGGCAAGTTGCGCGAGTAAGATAGCATAAAAATAATAAAGAAAAACAAAAGGGCGAGAAAAAGTGGTGGTGACGTAGAACACGTGTCGGGGATCTTTTAACGGGAGCCACAAGATTCTACGCTTTTCTCGTTAGTTCTATTAAACCCCAGAATTAATTGAATTTACCTATCTGACGTGGCACCCATATGCACCCTTCCTCTTCCTTTTTCTTCCTTCCCCTCCCACTCCTGAAAACCAATTTAAAATTATTTTTCTTTCATTTTAGTCCTCTCTGCATTTTTCTCTTACGCCTCACAGTTGTTAAGCTGAAGATCGATCTCCTACTCCGTCACTTGCTGTACACTCACTTTTTATTGATATTTTTTTCTTGGGAAATCAAGTCACTTTCTTTCTGTTTTTATCTAGCCTATTCCAATCACTGGTTTCAGATAGAGATCGAGGCTTTGAGGTGTTTTTGTTCATTTTTCACTTCCTTTCCTGTGTCTGAACAATCCCTTTTCTTGAATCCCATTTCAACGGCTGCTTTGTATAATTTCTTATGCAATTTTTCTTTGCGAATCTGATTCAGCTGCTTATTAATTTTTCTCTAAATCAACAAGTTTTCTGAGCTTACTTCATAGGGAAATATGGTGCGTGTGATTGGAAAGTTTGATATTTCTGAGTATTTCAATAAAAAATATTTTTAGCAGGATTCATTCAGCGAAGCTAGTTTAGAAATTGCAGAAAGAAGATTTCAAGAATTGATGGTTTCTACTGCTATGGATTCACAGGTGAATGCTCGATCTACCTATGTCTGTACGCTGAAGTGTAATCTAAATCGAAGTCTATTCATTTGCTATTGAGTTTATTGAGAAATCTGTGAAAGATATTCTATTAATTATGTAAGTTTTGTTGATTCAGAGAAATTACTTTTTAGGTAATGATTACCTTTCTTTAAGCACAAATATTTGAACACCCTATATAACTGTCAAGTTTGATGCCAATTTTATTGTAAAATTCATGGTTGTGAATCTTGTGTTGTTTGTAAGCAGAATAATAATAATAAAAAAAGTCGGTATTTTCCATGTTTCAGCTACTGAACTTGCTCAAGGTACTCATGGTTTGGATAAAAAAGTAATGCAAATTTAGTTTCTGCAATGATATTTCCAACTGGCATTTGTATAATTTCACATTGCTGAAGAAATTGGTACTTTTCTAATGGTATCTGTTCTCAGAGGATTGTGGTATCAGTTTAGTTGTTTCAACTTGTACAAAAATGTGGTAGATGATGGCCCATTATGTAATCTGGGATTGCAGCATAGGCAGTGGTCAGCGTAGAATTGATAATTTACCCGAAAGAAGAAATGAAACTCGTGTTCTTGGTTTATCTTTATATCCAGAGAAAATCTAACAACAATTACAATTCTAAAGTTCAAAATTTATTCTAGATTTATATTATCACGTATGGGACTCAGAAGGCTCGTCTAGTCAATGTTGGTAAAGGAAATTCAAGTATTTGACAGGTTGATGCGATTGGCTTGGCGATATATTGAGTTTTATACCATTTAATGGTTATTGGTAATGACAAATGCTGCTCACAAGGTTTTCCATTACATGGCAAAAAGAAGTTTGGAAAACTGATAGTGCCTCTGAGATGAATGCTTCTATAATCACAATATTTGTGCTCAAGAATTGGAGTCCCTGACATATATTAAAATTAATGAGAAATGTTTTTCTTGAGTTTACTTCTTGATATTGTATGTTTTACACCCACTTTCTTTTATGTAGAGTCAAAGTGAAGCCGCTGGATCAGATATTATTCTTCCTACAAGCAAACAAATTTCTCAAAAAATTGGTGCACCTTCCATTAAGGGTATCTTGTTCAAAGAGCAGTTGACTCCTGAGGGTGACTTTGCTTCAAAGGTTTGTATGCCCCCTCTATTTATTGATGTCAATTGTCGAGAACTTTTTGTTAATCTCAACTTATCTTGAATTTTTTTCATTTGAATAGGTCAGGAAACCATACACAATCACGAAACATAGAGAAAGATGGACCGAAGAAGAGCATAAAAAGTTTCTTGAGGCGTTAAAACTTTACGGTCGAGCATGGAGAAAAATAGAAGGTGGTTATTCCTTGTACATGAATGTTTTCTTGAGTACATTTAATATATCCTTCAATTTATCTAAAGGAGATTCTGATTTTATCAGAGCATGTGGGCACAAAAACTGCAGTGCAAATTCGAAGCCATGCGCAAAAGTTTTTCTCCAAGGTTTTTACTGCTCTTATACCAATATCATTATCTCCCATTATATCTCATATTTCTTGAGACTCCAAGGCGCGCAGAGTTGTGTGGGGTTAAAACTTTTTTAAACCATTAAATGTTAAAGCTTGGATGTATCTGTTCTGCTTAGGTTGTTCGCGAGTCTAATAGTGGTGATGCCAGCTCTGTGAAACCACTTGATATCCCCCCTCCTAGGCCCAAAAGGAAGCCAATGCACCCGTATCCTCGTAAGCAGGTTTCTCCCGTCAAAACTGTAATCTCAGTGCTCGAGAAAACATCAAGTTCTATATCTCCCAATCTGTCTGCCTCAGAGCAGGAAAACCAATCTCCGACATCTGTATTGTCTGCAATTGGTTCAGATGCTACGACATATTCTGATATGTATGGAAGCCCGTCCCCAATTTCATCTGCTGCTGTCAATGGTGGAGCTGTTTTTTGTTCTGAAGCAGCAAACTTTTTGTCAGCAGAATCCAAATCTTCTCCTGGCCAAGAAGATGTTCGTTCGAGTACAGAAGAACAAGCTCCTTCGGTACTTACTTAACTAATTGTATAATAATTTTGACCCATCCGAAGTGATTTGTTATAAACAACAATACTATATTTGGTTGTCCAGAAACTGGAGCTGCAATATGAAGATAATGCTTTGGTTAAGGAAGAATCAACTGAATCAGCCACGCAGTGTTTGAAGCTGTTTGGCAAGACATTTCTAGTAACTGATCCTCAGGGACCATCTTTTCCTACTGAAACTAGCAAAATGCAGGAACTAGACAGAAATGACGGTGCATGTTACCAGGCACTGCCATGGAATCTTGTGCATCTAAGTTCTTCGTCGAGTCATTCTGAATGTACATGGAGTGGCTTATCTCGCATACCTGAGCCATTCCATTACATTGAGTCAATGGACAATGAATCACACCATGTAGAGGCTTGTCCAGTCACTGTCCAATTGTCTTCCCTTTGTGGCTATGCAACACACGCACCTTTGCAGGTCCATAATCCAATCCCAATCAAGGCTTGTGAATCATTTGATAAGAAAGAAGAGGAGAAATATGATGGGAAGGATGGATTTTCAATAGGTTCAAATACGGATATAGGTAGTGCATCTGTTGTTGGAGATAAGAATGGGGATGTAGAAGCTCAGAGTAGTATTCTTTCCACCGAAGGGGAAGCAAAGGAAGCGGGCTCACTTTCCTCCAGAAAAAGCAAGAAAGCTAGAACAAATGCAATGGGTTGCAAGAAGGGCTTTGTGCCGTATAAAAGATGTTTAGCTGAGAGGGATCTTACCTTGTCAACAATGATAACCGGGGAGGAGAGGGAGGAGCAGATGATCCGCCTTTGCTTGTAGTTGATAGAGATTTCATTGCGACAGACTAGGTAACAAGCTGGGAGGCCAAGGCATAGCTTATCCTAAAAAATTCTTCAAATTTTGTCCTTCGTTTTGTTCTTTTGTCCACATAAGTTTAAATATATTTTGGGTATATTAATGTAATATTTATATGTTAAATGTTGTGTTCGCCTCGCCTGTAATTTCCCTTTTCATAACTGCGAAGCATATAATCTAAACGTTCTGTTGTTCTTGGTAGAAGATTTAGGAATATTATTACATGGCCTAGCATATACCGAGAAATGTAATTATGTAATCAAACATGTCAAATTTATTATAACCTCCGATAAAATCAATTATAATCAAACAGCAGCAAGTACCAGGCAACTGCTAGCAAAAATATGTTTAGGTTGTTGGGTTTTTTGATACCCAATAAATTTCGAGCGATGATATAAATTCATTATTTATTTAGTCAGTATCGATTATATGACTGAAATAAAATATCAACTCCACAATTGTTCAAACCAATAATACAAACCATTTGGATCATTTGAAGTAGTCTAATTTAATTATTAGTTACTTATGGCCTGACCCATAACTCTTGGATGGCTTTTTATGTTGATAGCTCATTTACCTATTACCAATTACTACTTGGGCCTAGCTATTGCTTGACTTAAAGCCCATCCAATACCTATATATGTTGCCTTGTTTCCTGTGTTGCGGTGTGTGAGTGAATGATCGTTGCCTTCTCCCTTTGAGCAATACTACTGCGTTCGTGCTCAGTGCTTTCTTTCCAATGTGTTATTGTCTCTCCCTTTTCTCTTAGCCTTTGTGGCTATTTGTGGCTGAAACATCACTTACATGTGTCCTTTGTGGGCAAGCCGAGAAAACAATCGAGTTTGGGAGTGGTTTATGGATTGTAGTGTTTGATTCGGTATATTGGTGGTATATTGAGCCTGGAATACTTGGTGATTGATTTCTACTTTCAACATTTGGTATTAGAGCCACATTGGTGGTGGATCTCCAGCGAAAATAGATCCAAAATCGGTAGAAAAATCAGTTAAAAATCTTCCCAAATTTTTGTAAAGAAACCGAACCTGCAACTTTGATTTTCGGACAATCCAGAAGCCTATTGGTGAAACGGAGACCAAATTTGAGACGTATAGGTGGATGAGGTTTTGAAGGTGGGCGCGTGGAGTTGATGGTGGCGGTGTCTGGCGATTTCGACGAGGCGCGTGTGGGTGAGTGTGGCTTCCTCCGAAGAAGGTCTCTTCAGATAGTTTTATTCTAACAAGACTTCTAACGTGTTTGTGATGTTAGTTTTCTATTTCAGGTGATACAGTGAAATCTGGATGATTTTTTCCCTATACATTTGTGATTCAATTTTGCATTCGATTGGTTGCGGGAGACTTTAGGGCGAATAGTGGTAGCCCTAAAGTGTTAAAATCATATTTCTCGTAATTTACGGATTCAGATAGGTCCGCTCTGGTAAATTAGCTTCTCTCAATTTAAATTTTCAGCATTAGTGCGTCATCGTATGAGGGTGATAATATGATTGGGGTTACCGTATGAAGTAACCATTACTTGCTTATGCTAGAAATTTAGGAATTATTTGTTATAAGTGAAGTGTTGGATTTAACTGTAAGTTGATAATTGCGTGAGAATTTGAATTTTTGTTGATATACCTTCGTGTTGCATTAATTATTCTATTAGAACACCTAAACTTGACCCATTTGAACACTCCATTGATCTAAGATCTTAGGGCTCACGAAACCTCTGGGAATATAGAAAAGTGTATATTGTTGTCTTAGGATTACTTTGTGTAATCTATTGTGCATTTTTGGTTCTTTTTATTTTTAAAATGTCTTCACATTTCGAAATTGAAATTTTTAATGAGAAATAAGAATGTTCAATTTGACAACAAAAGATGAAGAGAATTTTAGTTCAACAAAAGGTTTCAAAAGTCATAGATGGCAAATTTCATACAAATTTGACAGAAGCACAAAAAGGAGAATATGAAGAACTTACTTACACTTTAATTATTTCACACATATCCGAAACCGTTTTGAGAAAAGTTGGAAAATTTGATTTGATAAAAGAACTTTGCAAAAGTTGGACTTATATTTATTTAATTTTACTCCTTATAAATTGTACCTGCTCGAAATATTTATCAGTTTTAAAATGGATTTTTCAAATGATCTTGATGACAATCTAGATATTTTCAACAAACTTGTTTAAGATATCGTTAATTGGGATGAAAAAATGTCTGAAATGTATAAGGTCATTATTTTACTGAATTCTATGCCTGAATCATATAGATGTTAAGAATGTAATTAAGTACGGTATGAACACTTGAACCCTCGAGATTGCTGTAGATTTCCTCAGGAGTAAGGAGATAGAAATTAAAGCTGAAAAAGAGAATAAGAGAAGTGGTGAGTTGCATATGATGAAGAGTATAATGAAGTTTAAGCAGATGAATTTGGGTAGAGCTCAAGATAATTGTGATTCGAGTAGTGACTCAAGTGATGAGGATGATGAGAAGAAGGGCAAGAGATGGGACAAGTCTAGTGGTAGACGAGTTACATTTGTGGTAAGGCTGGACACTTTATTAGGGACTATCTCAAGAAGAGAAATGATAAGTAAAATGGTAAGATGAGAGACGAGGTAAATGTGGTTATAGGGTCGAGTAATGCCCCTAGTGATGTTTATTGAGAGTAAACTTAGTTACTGCATGTGCATCTGTGTGTAAACCTTTCTGCATGTGTGTGATTGCCTAATTCTGTTGCATGGTTATATGTGCATTTCAATTATTTGATATGTGCATTTGCATGATTTTTGATAACAATCTGATTACTTGGTGTTTCTGTTTGCATGCATAGTGGGTTAAGATGCATTAGTAGTATGTTGTATGTCTATTAATGAGATGGAGCATATATGCTTAGGGGTACATTGGTGGTTTGTACTGGGGATGTGGAGTATGACATTTGGATCACTAGTGGAGAGGCGATCAAATGTTGGAATCATTTTTCTGTGAAGAGACTCTAATCAAGTGGAGTGTGAGAGATACACTTCTATCACTTCTGTTAGGTAGAGACCCATTATCCACTTAAGTTGGAAGAAGTAATGTGGTGATAGATGATTATCCCAAGGACTTAAGACTTAAGATCTATAGAGGTCTACCAGTTAAACATGTGTTGAGTGATTAGTCTAGTGAGTATGGTGGGTGATGAGGTGAGATATGTGTTCTCGAGGTGTGAGTGACACGGAATGAGATAGGATAAGTGTGGTGATATCTTTTCGATGGGTCATTTATGCATTTGTTGCATATGTGTTGACCGTGTGCTTGATTAATTTGGTGTTAATCTATTGTTCTGTGTGAACGTGTATTTTTAAAAAAAATCTGTGTTATCCTATATGATATTATATGTTTATTTGCTCTTGATTGATTGCTGTGAGTATCTGCTTCTACTTGAATGTTCTTAATCTTAGTCATGGTGAGTATATGGAGCATGTATGATATGTTTCAGGTCCACAACACGAGATAAGGTCTGTGATACCAATTTTATTGGTTACCTTGATTATACAAGTATAAACCGTGTGTTTTGGTTACTTACATATTGATTGGGTATCAATGTGAAGATTTGTTAAGTTTTTTGATACCCAATAAATCTCGGGTGATGATGTAAAGTCATTATTTATTCAGTCGGTATCGACCAGATGACTGAAGTAAAATATCGACACCATAATTGTTCAAACCAATCCTACAAACCATTTGGGCAATTTGAAATAGTCTAATTTAATTAATACTATTTATGACCCAATTCATAACTCTTGGATGTCTTTTTAGGTTGATAGCCCATTTTCCCATTACCAATTACTACTTGGGCCTAACTATTGCTTGACCTAAAGCCCATCCAATACCTATATATGTTGCCCCCTTTCTTGTGTTGCGATGTGTAAGTGAATTGACTGTTGCCTTCTCCCTTTGAGCAATATTGTTGCGTCCATGGTTAATGCTTCCTTTGCAGTGTTATTGTCTCTCCCTTTTTCCTTAGCCTTTGTGGCTATTTGTGGTCCTTTGTGGGCAAGCCAAGAAAGCAACCGAGTTCGGGAGTGGTTTATGGTTTAGGTTTGAAGATTGTAGTGTTTGATTCAGTATATTGAGCTCGGAAAAATTGGTGATCGATTTCTAATTTCAACATACGTACTAAGGTTCTTCTAAAATGGAAATGTTAGAAATAAATCATAAAATCCTTTCATCCATCTTTTAATTTATGTCGAACTAAGCCCCAAAACTTTCCTCCTCCGCCACTTCCAGAATATTCCACTAGCTGTAGATTCACGATTGTTAATTTCATGGCTCTCTTGAGCTTCAAGCCATTTGATAGGCAAAATATTTGAAGGACTTTTCAAAGATAATAGTAGATATTTAAATAGAGCAAATGAACACGGCAATTTTTGTCAATAATCACATATTTTACAATTAAAAATAAATATTTGTGTGTAATTTTGGCAGAGCACCGTAAACAAGGGTGTCAAGCTAACCGCAATTGAATCCTAGTTCAATCCCACAACTATTAATTTCGTTCAATTGGTCCCTAATTACAGTTTTTATGTGGGATTGGACATTTTTTCAAGTTTTCGATCAATTTTGGTCATTTTTCATCCTAAACTTCAATTTTGAGTTGAAACTAGATTTACCCCAAATAGAGAGTGGGTCGGGATTTGGGCAGCCATACTCATCCTTTGTCTTGTCAAGTATTTTCACCTCTTTATTCTATACCCATATCCAATTAAGGCGGGGCGAGAAGTAGGATTGGGATAGTGTCGGGGTCAAGGACGGGGCGTTTATTTAATTTTTAATATCTTTAATGGGTGAATCATTAGTTTTTTTATAATTTATAGAGCAACTCATGTTTAATTTAGAAATTATGATGATTTTTTATTCTTTTTGTCTAATAAAAAATTTGTATTTTGAAATGAACTTTAAATGAGATGGGTAACGAGGCAGGAACCATGTTCCCTGTACTCGTCTCATCTCGCCTTAGGGCAATGATTTTCGTTCCCGTCCTATGTACCCAATTAGGCGGGGACTCTTCATCCCATTCACGACAAGCCTATGAAAATCGGGTTTAACGATTTTATTTACCAAAACCTCCATAAAAATCCAAAATTAGTCTATTTTAATTTTTGAAAGTGTGCAATTGACATGTTTATTATATAATGTACATTACGATACTATATCAAATTTCAAAGCAACATGATGTTGTGTTTGATAACCTCGTCTTGATATTTTTTTGAAGTACTCTTAATCTCTTATCTTGAAGATTCTGAGAAATGTTTGAACTATATGACTTTTGCTTCTATAGTTAAGAGTGAAAATGTGGAGAATGATGAGAAGTTGAGAGCATATAACAATCTAGAGTGAAAATGTGGAGAATGATGAGAAAGTAGAGAACATAGAACAATCGACTCTTCAAAGAAAGAATCAGAAGATGAAAGAGTTATCCAAGAGGCTTATGAGCAACTATTTGAACATAGTCTAAAATTGAATAAGCTAAATAGGTACACCTTTAAGAAACTACATGATCATGAATTAGAAAAGGAAAGACTAGTGGTAAAAATTAAGGAGTCAACTAGAAGTGTGAATGAGCTAAATGTTGAGAAAGAGTTCCTAGAAAATAAGATTAAAACTCTTAATGAGTGATTTTGAGAAATCCAATGCACAACTTCACTCTTTTTCTAGTGGATCTAAGAAGTTTGACAACATCTTACGATTAAACTAACCAGTTGGAAGTAGGGGAGGTTTGGGCTATAATGAAACAAGTGATCATGTTGCCACCTTTATAAAACCACCTTTGTACCAGCCTGTACTAAGATTAAAAGTTTTAAAGTCAATGAATCCAAGAGAAATTATATTCTAGGATATAGGGTTACTCAAACTAAAGTCCTAAACTGGAAACCTAGTGCCGCCTTTAGGTTCATTCCTACGTGTTACAACAGTGGTAAGTTAGGTCACACAAGACCTATGTGCTATAAACTTTTGGTTAGGATCAATAAAGAGAAATTACTAATCAGGTTAGGTTTTTAACTAATCAAGTTAGTCACTTGACTGAAATAATAATTTACCTGAATAAGATAACCTCTTCGTCAAGGAAGGTTTGGGTTAAAAGGGTGAACTCACTAGTCAAATAAAGAATTGAATTGTAGTATTGCTCATGTTGCTCTTAAAGATAAAAATGTCTGTGTAACTCCGTGGATAGGTCTTTAGTGCATGCATTTGCTAGTTCACGGTGTCTATATATACATGCATGCACACCAAATTCTCTTTTTTTTTTTAATCTTAATTTTTCTCATTATCTTATTTTTAAAAGAAAATGGATGTTTTGATGATACAACACTTTTCAGTGAAGTCATTGAACATGTTATCTTGTAACCGAGTACTAGTAAAGTGAATGAACAGTGACTAAAATTCCCATTGCCTTAGTCTATAACTTGTTTGGAGTACTTAATATAGATTGCCTCATGTATCATCTGTACTGGACATACTAAGCTCTTGTGATTGTGTTTTGACTAAATGTATGAGATTTGTGATGGTGGTTATCGATGGGGTAAAGTGACCTTGAACATTAATTGACCTTTAACTAGCTGAACTAAGTTCTAGTATATTTTTCTAATGTCAAGATGTTGATAGAAAAATGTGAAGTCTAAAAATAAAGATAATAGCAACGAGCTTCAAATGAACCGAATCCCATGGCAAAAGAGAATATGACACATCTTATACTTCTTTTCATATTCGTTTTTGACTAGTGATTAATCTTGCTAGAGTATCTATAACCTGATGCTTTATAGTCTATCTGACTCGAAAATCATCGACTTAAAGCTCGTTATAAGGATCATTTAGAAAATTTAATAATGAAAAAAGTTATAATACAAATTAATTTGAGCTCTTTGTTTAATAGGTTCTAATAACAATGTGTTTGACTTTTATTATTTGAGGAAAATATTCATTCAGTAGTGATATTATTTTTACATGTCCCTTCTCACAAATTAAAGTTTTGAGTCTTGCTCATGGGGTATTAGTGGCACATTTCATATGTGGATTCCTTATATATTGTACTCCATATAATTTCATGAGTTGTGTGGGAAGAGTTTGTTCATGAATTATACTGGTATGAGTGGTCAAATGCTTATTCGTGTTGTCACGTGATTTGTGTTATACATGGCTTGAAACCACATTTCTTTAAAGCCATATCACTATTTTTTCTTAACTTTTTCATGCCTTTTCAACCTTCATATTCTTTAAAATCTTCAAAACTTTAAATCATCTCATTACTTGGGCAAAAACATCATATTATGTAAAGGATGCCACCGAGGGAGATTCTAATTAGGTTACTTGTTCTCTTTTGTTGTTCGTGACAAAAGAGGAGAGAATTAACATTTATTTATGTAGTAGTTGTTTATTTGGCTGCCAAGCATTAAATTTTGATTTTGTGTATAATATTGATATTATCTTTTGACTTGGATTGGTATGTTAAGTTTATCGATATTATATTTTATTGTTTTTCTATCTCAATTGTCATGTTTATTTTCTACGTTATTGAACATGGAATAACATATTTTTACTAGTGTTGTGTATATGACTTAGGCTATGCAATTTATTATTAGTTTTCTCGTACTTTTACACTTGGTATTGTTTGAATTGATGTGTGTCATGATATAGGTATGACAAAGTAATTGAGTGCAGGTGTGATTTTGGGTTATTGGGTTAGTTAAATATAGACTTGGTAGGGATTAGATTATGGTCATTGTGTATTATAAAATACTTGATTTTGTTGTGGAATGTCTAGGGGGAGTTTGTTAGGTCTAAAATTCTTGGCAAGTTCAGTGTACAAAATGTCATTTAATTTGAGTTATAAATGGTGTTGAGTTGTCGGGTGTTGGGTGTCTTTGGAAGGGCTCAATGTTTGCTTAAGAAGATCAAGTAATGATTAAAAGTGCTCGAAGAATGTCAAGTGAGCGCTCGAGCGATTTTTGCAGAGACTGACCACTCGATGTTTGACCAAATGACGCTCGAACACTATTTATCGGGAGAAGCCCTAATTCACAATTTTAGCCTTTAAACAATCCCAAACATCCTAAAACTCTAATACTATATATACCCAATGAAAATTCGTCTCCAAGGTGTGGAGCAAATTATTCATTGAAGAGAAGTTCATATTGAAGATCCTACAATTCATTCCATAATTCTCTTGCATTAATCACAAAATTAAAACATCAAAAATCCGAACACCATAAAATCCTCCACCAAATATCCTTCAGAGTTCTAAAAATCCTAAGAGGTGATCGGAGTTCCGTTTAAGGAAGAAAGAGTTTGTTCTTGGATATAAGGAGAAAAGTAGTTCAGAGATTCTCGAGTTGGTGGTAGAACGCATAATCCAACAGTTCTTTGGTGATTACAGATTGGGAGTTAGAGTCTACAAGGTTTAGTTGTATTTGGACCAATTCCATAATTTCAATCTTTTTTAGTGGATTATTTATTGGCACGTATGCCCAGAGATTTTTTTTCTTGAAGACTTCTTCAAGGTTTTTCCTTCATAAATAATTTTGGTGTTATTTACATTTAAGCTTTTTTATTTATGCTTCAGTGATTGCTAGTCTTTAAATTGATTTGAATTTATCTAGATTTGATAATTTGTGACCTGTTGAAAGGTATTTTCGTTTGGTACGAATACTGGAATTTTACTATGTATTTTCGTTTGGTACGAATATTGGAATTTTACTATTTTTGGTAAAATTTCAATAATTTTTATTTTTTAACTATATAACTTGGCTTGTGAGTTATTTTCGGTCATTGAATGAGTAATAAAGATTTTTCTTGAATTCTTAGCGTTTTCTCTTGCGTTCTTTCTCTATTAATTCTTTGTCGAATTTCAGCTTGCAGAATCATCACTATTCTGCCCGGCGTCAGAAATGGTGTGCGCGGTGCATTCAAGATGTAACATAAATTGATTTGAATCAGTTCTATTGAAAAAAAAAAAAAAGAAGAAAAACAAAAAACCTTTTTCTCAAGCGCCATCTCTATGTTTAATTGTTCTCTTTCCACATCTGAAGACTTATTTGTCTTGAACAGCCTTTTCCACAATCATCAATTTATAAAAATAAAAAAATTGTATGAGAAAAGGGCAATGAATAAAAAAAAGAAAGAAAAATAAGCACTTCAACTGTATAAGTTTGCCCTAGTTACTGTAGGAGAAACAAGAATCCTGAAATGCAGAAGCATAAAAGAAATAGAAATTAATGGAATCTTAATAAAATAAAAATCATTGATTATTATTGGTTTTGAATCCACTATTTGGTTGCTAACATTTGTAACTTTCTAATGAACACCAAAAATTTATTTCTAATGGGTCAATCTAGCATAATTGCAGAAGAGAGAAATCAGAGATAAGCAATAATGCAATGGTGTTATGACTTGATAGAATAAAATAGAGAAATATATACTGAAAATTTCTTGCATGAAAGTTATAACTTACGTACTTACACTTCTTGTGGTCTCTTTCTCTCCTTTGAATTGGAGATTTGTGTACTGGAACCAGATCCAGAATCCATACAAGAAAGAGAATTGAACGACTTGTTTTGGAGTAGTAAATTAGGGTGGTTGGATTCTTAGGTTTCTTGATGCTTAAGGTCTCCAAATTTCAAAAAAATTCGAAAAGACAAAATTGCATTATTTGAACTAGTTTTTAGCAAAGCATATCCATCATTTACTGTTTAGAATTTTGCAAGTCTTATATGTACATATATGGCTGAAGCTTTTGCTTTCAAATTAGGTCTCTATTATTGCTATCTTATGGGTGTTAATAGAGTTTGGGTGGAAACTGACTCCCAGTTAGTAGAGCATTGGTTCAATGGACGTGGATCTCCTCCTTGGTCACTCTATAATATTTGGGGGGAAATAATGGAGTTGGCGGAGTATTTGGATCTACATCTCAGTCATGTTTATCACGAGATAAACAAAGTGGCCGATTCTTTAGCAAGGTCGGGCGCAAATGGTTATTCTCAATTTGTTACTTATATCAAGGATTTGCCTAAAGTTACTATTGGTTGTATTGTCTTAGATGCTAGTGGAATTCCTAATTTTCGCTTTCATTAATTGTATTCACAGTTTTCCTCTGCTATAAGTGAGGGTTCCTTAAAAAAAAAAAAAACTATAGTTGTTTATTAAATAGATTTCCATCTCCAATCAGATATTATTTGTGGGTTGAGCTGAGGATGGTTGGTGTCGTTTGATGGTTTTTTTGAGCCTGCATTAAAGATTTTTCAAAGGTTCTATGCAACGTATACGCATGATCTTATGTTATTTGAAGTTTTTCCTTCAATTCCTTAAAATTATTGGAAATTAACAAGTGATTAATTTAGCAATATAAACTTTTTGGATTCTGAAAACTGAAAACGCATAATGTAGGCAAGGAAACATAGATGCTGAGTGACTATTTCCACTCTACATGACTAGGTATTTTATAAAATGTCTCCTATTAAAATTATGTTGCTTTACAAGTGTGATTATTGACTACTATATAAATCTTTATAATATTATTTGTGGTCTAGGTTCATGCAACTCTTTGGTTAATTTGCTAGCCAAAACTTCTTGGCATGCATTAGTTGCTGCATCCTAGCATATTTCACACTTAGCAAACTCTTCAGCTGGTTATTTCTTCAAAGACAATAACAACACTTATAACTGATATGGAAAACTAACCTTGAATTCTATCATACGGATTTCCTCCAAAATTGTAACTTAACTAACCAATCAACTTTGTTTCCCAAAATGACTGTCAATCCTTGACTTCGCTCTATTTGAACAATTTAAATGGATACTCTTGGTAAATACAAAACTTTCTTCATTTACGCTAACTCATGAGCTACTGCATACTATACAGCAGTGGCAAATGTGAATGTGAGACATTGCAGATTCTCCTATTGTTCTCATTAGTAAATCTAACTCTGCAATAAAAAAATAATTCTGAAATTCTGAGACATATACGTTGCATTTTGATTCCAAGAGATGAATTAGCCTCTTCAATTAACTTCATAACTATGCCAATAAAATACAGTATTTCTCCCATATATATTCCATGGAACTCACTGAACTCATTGACAACTAATGTTTTCTAATCATGATAACCATTATTTGTAGATGATAACCATTACTAAGGCTTCTATCTTAGTGGTGGTGGATAACCATTATTAGATAAAGATAAACATGGTCCATTTCATCCATTAACATGGCATTGATTCTATCTTAGTTGTGGTGGATCATTTTTTTAAAGTTGGTCCATTTCATCCATTACAAGAAGACAACACATGCAGTCAATGCGACATTGTTGTATTTCCCTAAGATACGTCGATTACATTCTGCAAGGGATATTCATTTTCGTAGTCACTTTTGGAAGAGTCTATGGCATTTGATGAATACACGGTTGATTTCAGTAGCACCTACCACCCCAGACAGATCTGACTTGGGTTGTTAACCATTCCTTGGGGTTATTTGCTTTGTTGTTTGGCTAACAGTCAAGTCATGTGATCCTATGTCAGCAGAGTTTGCTCACAACCATGCATTGAACTGGAGCAAGGGTTTCTTTTCACATGGTTTATGATATTGTCCCTTGCTGTTCTTTTGATTGGACATAGTGCCTTGTTAGTTAAGAGTGCATGGCAAGGTCGGTGATTTTGTGGAACAACTGCAACACATTCACAAGAAGACTCATGAATATCTGGAAGCTATCAAGTATAAACAAGCTACTGAGATAAAGAGATGAAGTGTGGAATTTGAGGTAGAAGATTTTACATAGGTAGTGCTAACGAAGGATTGTGTTCCAACTCATAAGTATAATAAGCTTTCGGAAATAAGTTTGGATCAGCGGAGATCATTGCCTAGATTAACCCAAATTCATATCATTTCTATCTAATCATACTAGTACTTTCGACGTTTTTAATGTCAAACATCTTTTGCCATATTGATTACGATTTTTTCAAGTGAAATATATTTTGCGTTATCGTGGGATAATTCCAATGATCATGCTTGCTCCCAACAAAATACGCAGAAGTTTTCGTCGAGCCAGTTTTCTGCTTATTCTCTGAGGACCCAAAAGGTAAAGCATGTGAGCATATTTTAAAATTTATTACAATTATTATCTCAAGAAAAAGTGTAAATATAAAATCATTGAATATGGATGGTTTCTATGGAAAACAAAGCTTAGTCATATAGCCTTTGTAGTTACATAATTTATTGTGAATGGAGGGCTCGAAAGAATGAACAATAAGGGATTGAACAAGTTGTTAAACGCTGATCCAAACCTCCCCATTAGGTCTATCTGTAGGCCTTATGGGTTGATGGTGTTTCGACTTTTTTAAAAAAAAGAGCATTTGCATGTTGTTATGATTGCCAACAGTGGCGTTATCCATCAGAGTTTAAAGCCAAAAAGTTTTGAAGGCATAAAAAAATTGGCACCACTTTACAAGAGCTATAGGGTTTCGGATATAGATGTGCATCGTATCAAAGGGTTTGGTGGAAGAATCTAGTAGTTGAAGTCATCAATGTTAGACACTAATTTTGGGATGGAACATATCACACAGATCTAAAGTCTGCTAAAATGATGAGTGTTGTGCTTTCAGAAAATAAATTACTTTAAAAAAGGAAAATGAAGAACCTTTTCCCAAATATCTAGCTCTCTATTCCAGGGTTGTTTTGGATATTAGCTGGTCTTGAGCAGCCTTAACAAAATGATGAAAAAATCAACAGGTCCAACATAAAAATGGGCCACGTAAATTTACACTCTGACAAGAAACACATTAGCAGGACAAATGAGACTTGTGAAATGAAGAAGCTCTTAGTTGTGTCTGATAAATTAAGATACAAACAAGAAATTATTCAAGACACAACACAATCATCAGGATGATGAAACAGTAAACAAAATCAAAGTCTTACTCCAAGAAGGGTCCAAATAATGAGGAAATCCCTGTTGAACATACATCCAGAGCAAAGATAAAATAGCCCTAGGAATGGTCCATATTAAGAGAGAGAACTCAAAAAAAAAAAAAAAANAAAAAAAAAAAAAAAAAAATCCATTTTCTTAATGAATCAATGTCATTTTGTTTAGGAGCCGGCAAACAAAAACGAAAATAGAAAGGAAAGTCAATAATACAATTGCACAACACTCCAGCCTTTGAGGCACAACAACATCTTTCACGAAGAAAAGAGATTGTTCTCTAATTCTTATTTAGAAAAACTTGCAAAAAATAGCTGTTACTATATTTTGCTATTTTTGTGTTCTAATAGAGGAGTAAAATGATATTAACTATCAACTATCAAATTGTGTATTTAGTGCAAGTGTGATCAATGAAAATCTTTCCATTTAAGAAGACACATGCTAGGGTTTATCACGAGCACAACACATATATACCAGATATACCATCAATTTCTTCTTGATCACATCGTCAATTGGAATGCAATTGTTATCAATAGTGTCCAGATATAGATTAAAATTTTGGAAGGAATTGATAGATTCAATATCTAATTATAAGGAGCTTGAGTAGCACATCAGGATGTAAAGAGCTCCTGATCTTGAACATGCCACAAGAATTAACTTTCATTACAACACATCAGATTGGGAAGATTTTGGGATTGCTTTCACTTTATCAAAAAAAAAATAGCTGGCAATACATTGTTTAATTTTACCTACTTTGATTTATCTCCGTTTGTGAACTCCATTAAATATGAAATCTGAAACAAGGCATGCAAGACTTTGTTACCAAATGAGGCTCAATAATATCTCCTTTTTAGAAATATCTTCCACAAGGGTGATCTTGACTTACATGTTTAGATGCATTATTTTGCAATCAACACCCAACCCCATAAATAATCTTTCATTGTGAACTTCCACCCACAACCATAGGCTTTGTTTATATCACTTATGCTTATGCATCCAGTCCGCCTCCTCATGGTTATCCACCAACGAGGCTACTAAATAGGCAACTTATTATGATTTATTTTTAAGAAATTATCGTCTTTATCTTCCCATTCCAACCTGAAATAAAATGCAACTTTACCCACCAAAAATATTTACAACTAAATGGGATCATTGGTCCCTTCAATAACCACAACAAAACAACAAAATAGAACCCAACTGAATTTTAAAGATTTAATTCTTTAAACAAAATAAACTAAACATACGGATACAAAATATAGAGAGATACTACCTAGCTATTTACAAGTGACGCAAAAAAGGAACTTGTGTCAAAAAATACTGACTACATGCTCTATAAAATGACTATATGCTCTATAAAATGAGTCATACAAATTAGGTTGGTCATGTGACTTCGACTCCAGAATCAAAAGGCCGCATCTCCAAAAACTCAACTGCTACTAGGAATAAAAAAATTGTTGAAAAATATATGAGTTGACGGGTTTATAAGTAGTGACTTTCGAAAATAATTATACCTTTTCCTTTATACATATTTATCAAAAGTCGAGTTCACATCACTTAAAAATTAAGAGTATAACATCCCATGATAATATTAAGGTTTGTGTGACAATCTCATAATATAGTTTAGTAGCGTTAGAAAATATAATTCAGCATTTATATCATATTAATTTTGAATGAATAATATAATCTCATATCCATAATATAATCATAGACTTCTGTACTATAATCTCATCGTGTCATAATATAATGGAAAATCTCGTAAAAAATATACCCTCTAACTAAAATTTGTAATTTGATCGTACGCGCGTATAATGCCCCCATGGGCTAAGCACCACTTCCCACGGATCTAAACCCCCTTAGTGCATGAAACTAGTTCCAAAGAACTCTGAAAATTCATTCTAGTATACAACAATGACCCCTCAGTGCACTATCATACACGATCAAGATCCCATCAATGCACTTGAATAGATATAATCATATGTACATTTTTTGGTAGAGTTCAACGTCACATATTTCTCATCTTTTGTTTCATAAGTAATCAATTTACAACCTTTGCAATTTCACTATCATTATAATCGCGTAATTGACAAAATAATTTTTAAAAACCACATGTAAATCTTTCAAATTTCAATGGAGCGTCAATAATAAAATAAAAATCCCAATTCTAATCCTTGCCCATTTCCCTTTTTTCCTCAGTTGGCTAAAGCTCACGATAATACAAATTCCTTAATTCGAAAACACATTTACACGTATACAAATCAAAATCTCATGTAATGCCATCCAATTTCATTCTTTATCATTTCATTTTTAGTCCATATTTCTCCTTTCTTCTTCAATTAATTAAAACCTTTTTTTTTCCATTTCATGTATTTACCATCTTTTCCCATTTCAATACACATGTAAACAACAACAAATTCTTGAAATTGTAATTTGCCCTCTTACCTTTTTGTTGTTTCCAAACAAGGAATTAATTCCAATCAAGGAGATAAACCAATTCCAACCTTCGAGTTTAGTGCTATATATATATATATATATAATGCTAACGCACTTTTACTACCTAACTTTTCAAATTTAGTTTGCTGACTTTTCTTTCTTTCTTTCTTCTCTTTTCTTTAACTAGACCAGGATATTACAGGTAGGACGTTTCTTGACCCCACGAGCTACTGGTTAGATTTCTTGCAGTGGATAATCCACCACCAAGGCATGCAGCTTGTTCATCTAAGAGCAAAGCTCATTGATGAGTTTCAGAAATTGGTCGCGGTATGAAAAGATTAAAACATCCTCAAGTTCTGTAAACTGTTGTGGTGATGATGGAGAAACCCTGAATGTCTATTCAATATAAAACACAACCATCCCTAGAATTCAATACAAAAAACGTTTATGAAGGACGGAAACCAAGGATAATTCAAGTTTCCCTTTTGTAATTAAAGGTTGGCGATTATTTAACAGAAATAAAGCTTAAACTTAAATAAAGACATTAGACGCCTGGAAGTCAATTGGCCTAACAAGGGATTATTTTGCTGTGCCTTATGCTTGTGCTCATCCCATGTTTTCACATAATCCCTGACTTGTACACCATCAGTTTCCTATGAAACTGGAGTATGAGTTAAGCATCTTTTCATGCTGCAAAATGTAACAAAAATGAGTTCACCTGTTTTCTTTCAAGACTTATATAATAAAATTTAATTTTTTCCCTTGGGCAGGTAATAAATTCGGAATGCTCCACTCCTCTGTACTAAATATTTCTAGTCATAGATGAGGTAGAGTTAATTCCATATCCACTACCTAGGCACACATGGATTTTCTTTATAAAATAAAGAGAGGAAACAATCACCTTTTCTTTCAATAAGGCATTTTCCATTCTTAATTTCAGTAGATTACGTTGCCTCGCCTCTACGTCAAGATGTGGGCCAACACAAGTTGCGCAGATGATGTTACTCAGAGCCTCTTTCATTGCTAAATTCTCACAGCGCATTCTTTCATTTTCAGATCGAAGGGTGCCATTGTCTGCTCTCTCACGTCGAGCCTGAAATATATAAATACTCTATGTTAGTTATCAGCAATGAAATGGGAGTGGGAGACAGGAATATATTTGTATAAATCAACTATATATATATAGATGCACCTTCGTCTGAGTTCTTTTATTTTGAAACCAAGACTTTATCTGATTGGGTTGAAGTGCTAGTTCCCTGCTCAATTGTACCCTCTGATTCTCATCTGGTTTTGGGCATTCCTTGAAGAACCTGCATAATTTTCGTCAATGAGGAGAAAAATAATCATGTTTTTGATTGAAGAAATCCAAAATAATTGAGGGATTTGAAACCCTCAGAATGAAAATCTAAAACAGTTTGAACCAAATACTTAGTTCTATATGTACGCAGCTACAATAAAAAAGTTCGATATTATTTACTGCATCAAGAAAGTTGTAACCACGACCTAATATAAAAAAATATGGAATATCTCTAACTTTTTGCAAAAAGAAACATTAAATAACTAGAAAATGGAAGTGTATGAAAAAGAACACTCAAAATAGTAACCCTTATCTGAATTTGGATAGCTTTGTTTAAAAAATAATTAAACTTGTAAAAAAAATTATAAATCATCCGTAAGAAAATCAAGTGTTCTATATTTTAATCTCACGCTTCAAGCTGTTGTATTTGTTGTATTGAGTGTTGATGGGTTGGTTTCCTTCCCCTCCGAGAGTTTGAGGTCTCTTCATTGCCCGATCCACCTCCACCATACCCAGAATTCATTGCTTACGGTTTCTCTACTGCCGTCAGACGAACTCTGCCAATGTGAGAAGTTCCAGTCACACAACGAACATACAAAATGCACATCGATTTTCTAGCTGGTTTCAGTTTAGATATATGTATCCACCCATTTGTCATATAAATAAGTGTACCTACTTCAGATATTTAAGAAATTGACTCCAAAATAGTCAGGGACGGGATTCTTTGTTTGTGTGTGTGCAGCTAATGATTCAGTAATATTTTGGAAAGAATATGGAGGTAGTAGGGTTTTGCATTGTTGAGTAATTGGTCATGAGTAGAGATTGACTTCCGTGTGAAACAACTAAGAACCACCACCACTTTATGGTAGTAATTAAAGTGAGGATGCCATAATAAATATGGATGGAGACCAAGGTAAATGTAATTAACAATACAAAACACAAACCTTCTTTACTCAATTTCCCGTTTATTTCATTAGCTTATTAGGTGGATTCATTTATTTATTTTGAATCACTCTTGCCTCGGATATGAAAATTAATATCATAATCCTGCTCTATTGTTATCTGCATTAATGATTAACCACCAGTACATTAATATATCAAATTCCTTGTAATTTCACAGAAATGATCTGTACAAATTTAAAATGCCTAACATCCTTTATTATCTGTGTGTCCTTAGAATCTCATGTCATTAAAGATTATTTATACTAAATTATAAAAATAAAATTTTCTTAATTATGGCGGGATTGAGAATTTAATAGATTAATCATATTTGTTTAAGCTATACCATAACTACTCTTCCATTTTTCTTGTCAAAAATGTTCTTGGTAGCAGCACATTGCAAATATTTACATGGAAAACAAACGATTGTATACCTATAAAATTATTCTCCTACAAATGCTTGTAACTTCTTTGGTTGACTAAAAACACAAGTAGAGGAAATATTTTTTGCTGTTGAAGCCACGAAATTTGTTGTTAATGGTCGCGACCAACAGAATATTTTCAACTGACATTATGTTGCTACTTTGGGGTGCTGGAATGTTTCTAACGGAAAATTCATTGATTATTTTTAAGTACAGACTTTTCATAGTTGAAAGCAGGGACAGATCAAGGAGGGCGTTTGGGGTTCCAGGCGATAGGTAAAAGCAGGGACAGTTAGTCTTTAGCTCATATGTAGAATTCCTCCACAATCTTTCAATGGATCTTTTCAATTTCCAACATCTGCTTCCATTTCTGTTTTTTTAATTTGTTTTATTAACTCTAACATAGAGAACAATCCCAAAAATAAATTTTCCTCCAAATGCTTTAATTTTAAAAGGTAGCTACTAGTCTTACCAAAAATGGATGGGGCAGTTTTCCAAACCTAAAGGATGGATAAAGTTGTTATTTACTCGCATTATAGGATTTTTTGCAAGCTGACGGCATTTCTTGTAATAGAAAGTAAGAAAAATAATCACGTACATATGTTGTGGAAAAACCACTTTCACATTGGCATCCATTCCATTTCTTCACTTCACCATTCATATACACACAAACAAGCACATGTTTTTCTCAGAAAATTTATTAAGTAAAGAAGGGATTGAACATATTCAAAGGCTAGCTGTTCCAACAAGATTTCTACTTGACTTTCCATCAAAGCACTCTAAAGATTTAGGGTACAAATACATGTGGAAAGTGGTGCTGTCCCGTTTAATTATGATTATCGTATGATATTGTCATGCTAATTAATTCTTGTGTAGCTCTCATGTGGTTATCATGATTTCACCATCCAGTAAGGATAGACGTGGCCACCATTTGCATATGGTTATGCTTAAATATTTAACCTTTAAGTTGCAATGCTTTAGCCCTGTCCATCCACAGGCATGGAAAACATAAATTAAAATACGTCGAACCAGAAGAATAATGGAAATTGGGAGGCTTTTTGGCTTTGTTCCTGTATAAAAAGTACAAAATTACTAGGAAATATACTATCATGATCAAATTTTTAAAGATTTAAAAGGAAGGTTAAAAGTGACTAATGTATTTCTTTATTTGCAAGAAAAAGTAAGAATGGCTTCCTTGGAGTATACAAGTCACACGACTCATATATAATGTGTATCATTACACAATATCAAATTTCATAGAAACATGATTTTATTGACCCGCTCAAATTTTATAGTCTATAATGTGGAATAATAGTTGAAAACTATAGTTATTTTGATATTTACATATGTTTCACTACATCTATAAATTAACGTGGGTAAAATTGATGAAACATTTATACGCTTGAGTGAAAATGAAAACTAACCTCTACTCTCAACCTGGCAGTTTCAATTTCCAAAAGGTTTGAACTTTCCAAACAAATATAGCAATTCCCATTATAGATTTTGTTCAATCATTTTAAAATAGTGAAGAAAAATTATAGGATTTTCCATCCGTATAGCATTTTTTTTTCTTCTTATTCTTCTGGAACCCAAAATGCAGAGTGTCAGTATATTTTAAAATTTATAACAATTATTATCTCAAGAAAAAGTGTTAATATAAAATCTCCGAATATGGATGATTTCTATGAAAAATGAAGCTTAGTCATGTAATTTTTGTAGTTGCATAATTTTTTGTGAATAGACAGCTCGAAAGAAGGAATAATAAGGAGTTGAACAAGATTTTGAACGCTGGGCCAAACCATCCCATTAGGTCTAGCTGCAGGCTTTAGGCGTTAATAGAGTTTCAACTAAAAAATGAAGAGCATTTGCATGATGTCATGGTTGCCAATGGTGGCGTTTTACCCAAAATCCATTAGTCTTAAGGCCAAAAAGTTTTAGAGGCATAAGAAAAATTGGCCCAGCTTTTCAAGAACACTAGGTTTTCTGATAAATGTGCTTGTGCCTAAGGATTTGGTTGAACAATCTAGTAATTGAAGGTCATCGACTTTAAACCCTAATTTCGGGATGGAACATGCTACAGATATCTAAAGTCCGCTAACACTGTGTGTGGTGCTTTCAGAAAATAAATTACTTTGAAAAGGAAAAATGAAGAACTTTTTCCCGAATATCTAGCTCTGCACTACACTACTCTCTAAGTTCCTGTTTTAGATATTTGCTGGCCTTGAGCAGCCTTAACAGATGATTGAAAAACATCAATTAGTATAATATAAAAATGGGCTACATTGATGTAAACTCTATGACCAAAAACACATTAATGAAGTTAATGAAATTCATTCCCTAGACTTTTACAATGTCATCATGTTTAGGAACTGGAAAAGAAGAAGGAAAATATCCAGGAAAGTCAATAACAAAATTGCACAACACCAGCCATCAAGGACACATCAACACTTTTCACAAAGAAAAGAGTTGTTGTTTTATTTTATTTAGAAAAAGCTAGCACAAAAATATCCATCGGTATATTTTCTATTTTTATGTTCTAATCGAGGAGTAAAATGACAGTAACTGTCAACCATCCAATTGTTTGTAAATAGCGCAAGCATGATCAATGGAATCAACTCTTCTTTCAACCTTTCCATTTAAGAAGACACGTGCTAGGGTTTATCATGAGTACAACATTGTCACATAGATACTAGATATACTCCTAGTTTCTTCTTGATCACATCATTAATTGGAGTGCAATTGTTCAATAGTCTCCTGATGAAAGTTCCAATTTTTGGGAGGAATTGATATATTCAAGATCTAATTATAAGGAGGTTGAGTAGTACATCTGAATGTGAAGAGTTCAATATATGACCAAACCGTGAACATACCTCAAGAATTAAGGGTCATCACAACTCGAAAGATTGGGAAGATTTTGGGATTGCATTCAGTTTTTCTAAAAACTCAGCTGGCAATATATTGTTTAGTTTTACATGGTTTGATTATCTCCATTTGTAAACTTCTATTGCATAAGAAATCTGAAACAGGACCTGAAAAACTTTGTTACAAAAGGGTCCAGAATTGGACAATCTATCATACACAATGGATTTTCTTCCAGCCCCTATTTTCCAGGATAAATGAGGCTTAATAATATCTCCAATTTTTAGAAGTCTCTTGCACATTGGTGAGTCTTAGTATTAAGTTTAATCTGGATTGAATATTTAGAAGAACCCTATTTTGATATCAACACTCAACACCATAAAGAATCTTTCTTTGTGAACTTCCACCATAATATACAATCAATGGCTTTGTTTAGATCACTTAAGTTTATGCATCCCTGTCCCCCTTCTTATGGTTTAAGCAATCCTTTCCCAAGATGCTAAAATGTAATTGTTTAGTCTGTTTAGAGTCACCCCAAATATAATAATTAAAAATCCTTCCAATTTTCTAATGACACATATTGGAAGGTTGGGAAATTGAAGTTGATGCGTAGGCATTGATTGAGTTGAGAACATGTTTATTCAATTTTAATCTCCTTCCAGCAGATAGGAACTTGTATTCCAGCTAAGGAGCTTGTTTCTTATTTTAGAAACCACCTCATCATAAATGTATGATTTTCGATGAACTTTAAATAGAGGAACCCCTAAGATACACCTACAGTAGTTTATGGACTTAAAACCAGTTAATCCGACAATTCTTTTGATCGAATTACTCGTTGGAGTTTTGTAGGCTCTCATATTATTAGTTCTTGGGATTTCATGCAAAAACGTCAACTTCGTTAAGATAGATTGGCTATTATATTCATATTTAGTCGATATGATATTTATCATCAGAATGCTTCAACGAGATGCTGGCTTATTGAGAATACCAGTTTTGGAATCTGAAAGCTTGTTTGATTTTTATCGATAGCGAATTGCTCATTTAAGATTTGTTGGCTCTTAAACCATATAGGACTTGGCGTTCTTCTTTAAATATCTGTTGTACATAGAAGAGTAGCTTAATCTTTTACATTTTGGATATTATTTTCTTATTTAGCCACTACGAAATTTACCTTACCTGGGTCTAAGGAAAATAAGTCTATTGCCCTAAACACTATCAAGAAAGAAAATTGGGACACAATAAATGGTGAGGCGCTCTAAAAGATGAGGATTTAGCTTATTTTGTTAAGAAATTCAAGAATTTTTTTTGGAATAATAAGAAACCTCCAGGAACATACAAGGATGGTCCTAGTGCATGTGGAAAAGACAGAAGAGAAAAGAAATATACTAGGGATGCCAAGAAGAAGTCGCATTTTGTTAGATGTCACGAGTGTCACAGAATCATATTAGAGCTTAATGTCCTAGTTCTAAGAAGATACTAGGTAAGACTATGACTGTGTTTCTCACTAATGATGAGTCTAGCTGAGGTAATCAAAGTGATACTTCAAATTCTGAGGAGTGTTTGAACTATATGGCTTATGTTTCTGTAGTTAAGAGTGAGAATGTGGAGAAGTATGAGAAAGTTGAGAACATAAAACAGTCCAGAGAGAAAATGTGAAGAATGATGAGAAAGTTGAGAACATAGATTCTGACTCTTTACATGAAGATTCAGAAGCTGAAAGAGATATCTAAGAGGCTTGTGACCAGTTATTTGAAGAGAGTCTAAATAAGATAAAGACTTTTATGAGCGAACTTGAGAAATCCAATGCACAACTTCACTCTTTTTCTAGTGAATTTAAGAAGCTTGACAATATCTTAGAATTAAACGAACCAGTTGGAAGTAGGGGAGATGTGGGCTATAATGAAACAAGTGGTCATGTTGCTACCTCTTCTAAAACAACCTTTGTACCAACCTCTACCAAGACTAAGAGTTTAGAAGTCAATGAATCCAAGAGAAACGATATCCTAGGACAGAGATCATCTATGCAATATGGGGCCACTCAACCTAAAGTCCTAAATTTGATACCTAGTGTTGCCCTTACGTTCATTCCCACATATTACAACAGTGACGAGTTAGGTCACACAAGACCTAAGTGCCATAAACTCTTAGTTAGGATCAATAAAGAGGACATCACTAATAAGGTTAGGTTTTTAACTAATCAAGTTAGTCATTTGACTGAAATGATGATTTACTTGACTAAGTTAGTCACTTGACTAGATAATGCGAATGCCCCAAAAAAGAGGCTTGGCTGAGAAATTTAACTTCTTTTAGAAACTAAGAAAGAAAATCGTATTACAAGACAAAATATGTTCTTGAACTGTCGAAAACATGTACTTCGTAAAATTCATGAAGTAAAACAAAAAAGAAAAGTCGTACTTTCAAAGTAAGTCCTATGGGTTAACATATTCTTCCATCGTCAAAATCATGTTATATGATCGATGAAGGTGTTTTCAGTCGAAGCTTGAGATTTTGTCCCTTCTTAGTAGAAAACACGTGTCTGTTGCAGCCAAACTGTTAGATTGTTCAATCGTTGGAGCTGCAAATTAAGATAAAAATTAATAATAAGCAGAGTTGTGTCATAATTTTTATGTCACAAAAAACTCAAATAGAATATATATTGAACTATAATATCAAATTTCCTAGCACAGGATTTTACTATTCCAGTATGATTTCTCGTCCTCAATTATACAAAATTGATTGTCTATATAATATGGAATCATAATTGCATAGATATCTCATTGAAATTTTTTCTTTCTGCTTCAAGTATTATTATTTGAGTGCAATATTTATAAATGTACATATACTAGATTTAAGGCATTTAGATAGTGAAAATGAATACTGACCGCTTTTCTTAACATTACATTTTCAATCCATAAACGCTCCAGGCTTGATCTTTTGGTACGAGTAGGGCATCTCTCAGTTTTCTAGTACTTGATTCATTTAAGGTTGTCCAAGAGAATTCAAGCATTCACAATGCGTAGAGCATTATTCTCTTCTTGTGCCTCTTGTACTAGGATAGGAAGTATGCAATTAAAATCCTATCGAATATGTTACAATTATACGTTCTCATGAAACAAAGCAAGTATATTTGCCAAATACTGATGAGATGTTTAAGGCCCATGCTAATATTGCTTATAGGGTTCAACAACCATTTTCATTTTCAATTCTGGAGTTCACAATGAATAAAATAATCTAAATGACTTCTTACCAATCCATACGAAGGCTGACCTCTTTTTGGTTAAACAGAACAACATAGTCCCATATTGGGGCTGTTTACATACTCTGGCACATAACTAATAATTGCTTACTCTTTTATCTTCTCCTGGGGATTATAGGAAGAAACAAAAGAGAAATGACTAGTTGTTGAGAAAGTTTGGGTCTTTTTAGGATTGCCAATAGGTTTATTTTACACAACCTCCAATAGAATCTGTTGCCAAAAAAAATTAAAAAGAGGAAGTTCTCTTTCCGCCATCCGAAGAGTTATTTGTCTTGAACAGCCTTTTCCACAATCACCAATTTATAAAAGTGGCCTACAATAAGAGTGTAAGCAGTTCGACATATGGTTAAACCTGATGCTCCAAATTTATCCAGAAGAATATTACCAACAAAAACCATTTAGAGATAACTGATAGGCACATGAATAGGTCTTTTTTGCTATACCCTTTTGCCTTAAATTCTGGTAATGATTAGCATAATCTGGTAGCATATCATCTGTATACATCACACTATATTCTTCAACAAGTTTGGTTATTTTTATTCTCCATGTTATCTTAAGTTGAGGGAGAATCTTAGTCAATCCATGTGGTAGAGAGACAAGCTTAGTGCAACCCCGCCCTTTGAGTATTAACATCATTAGCCAAACCAAACAGGGGCATAACTTAGAACTGATGCATTGGATTAATGATGCTGCTTCCATTTAATACACTGTCCATTAATGACAAACTCCACTTTCTTGGTTCTTCACCTGAAAGGCAGGATCTAGAAGTGACACCAGAGATGTTATCGCCTTCTATATTCTTGTACATGATCCATACCTTATTAATGACTGGGAGAAGCATTACTAATCTTGTGATTTGCTATGTTGGACAGAAACAGAACTTGGTCTGAGCATTTCTCCGTTTGTGTGATTTGCTAGAAACTTGTAAAATTTTGAAAGGAGTAAATTTTTCTATGTTGAGGTGAATATTGGATTCTGTTTTCTTCTGATTACAGAGGCAAAAAAAGGGAGAATACAGAGCATATTTTGGGTTTTTACTAAGATATCTGAACCAGATCCTAAATACTTGTTAGTATTATTAAACAATGGTCAAGATTAGAGACATTTTTTTGGTTGAAAATGATCACTTTTTTATTGAAAATATTGGAGGTTTAATATGCAATTTACCCTCAAGTATATCCAAACATGGTATTAATTAGAGCACGTGTGGCCTCCTGCTACAACGAGAATCACTCTGTATTCTGTAATAGCAATACCTGAGTAACGTTCTACAGATTTCAGTCCTAGATCTTCTTTCAATTTTCTTTTGTCTTCAACAGAGTTTTGGTGGGATGGTGCACCTTATCTTCGAAAAAGAACTTTCAAAATTACCAATTTCCTTATTTAACAGCCTCAAAAAGGACATTTTTTTGGACAATACTAAACAAAACAAAAACATAAATCCCTCTCTTTCGTTGTGTTCTTTGTCTAACTCTAGTTTTCTATTTTTTGTTCTTGCTTAATAATTTTTTTTTTCCTTTCTTTTTCTTGGTAGATAATGGCTTCTCGAACAAGAATTGGCAAGAAAAATAGAGTTTTACTGCATCCTATGAGCCACCTTCAAAAGTTTCTTTGTCAAAGGCATCATGCAAGGGTCCATGGTCTCAGACTACTCCTCAAACTAATATCTCTTCCTCATTGTCTCAGAATAGTAATGTTCAAGTTCCTACTCCATTACCTCAACCTCTTCAGGTTCCCGCCCCATTATCTCTGCCTCAACATCAACTTAATTCGTCTCCTGCAACCACATTGATACATGAGACCATTCTCAATTCCAACGGTAATAATTTATCTTTATATTTATGATATAGAATCATCCTAATGTATACATTTAATTGATAGAATCTCAATTTTTGTTTATAGATTCTCATCCTTTGAGTAATTTATTTCATAGATTCTCATTCTTTGAAGAGGAAGGGACGTGGTCCTACAAGGGGCAAGGGCACTAATGATATTGTCAGTGCAGCTGGAAAAATATTACTGGATATTTCTAAAAATTGGGAAGAGCTATTGGAAATAAACAAGTACGTTTGGTTGGTGAGCGTGGCAACGTTGTTCGATCTTTTGCTCCATTCCATTACAAAAGGTGGATCGACTTACCCAATGAAGAAAAAAATAAATATATGATCGAGTTTTGGTAAATGATAAACTAATTCACTTTTTACAAAATTTTGTTGAATAGTTATTTGTTTCCCATATTTTTATACATACACACACACACTCTCTCTCTCTCTCTCTCTCTCTCTCACACACACACACTCACACTTTTTTCCTTTTTTAGTAGGCAAAATTCAAGCTTGATTTGATAGTTGAGCATGTCCATAAATGTGTGAACGATACTTTAGCGAGAAGATATCGTGATTATAGATGTAGACTCAAAGAGAAATATTTCAATGGAAAAACACTAGATGATGCAATAAAGAACTGCCCAACTGACGTAAAGCAAGTTGATTGGGACTGACTGTGTCAATATTTGTCTACCCTTGAATTTCAGGTAACTTTTATTAAAAATATTAATACTTTTAAATATTAATAGTAACATGATTTAGATGTTATGTTAAAATAATTGATATAATGAAAAATAATAAATTACAATAATTAGTTAATTATATTTATAATAAATTAATTGTAGGCACTATCTACACGTAATTTAGCAAACCACAACTGTATTAAATATAATCATCATGGCGGATCAAAATCATTTGTTGCACGTCTTGAAGAAAAGGTAATGTTTTCTTTTGAATTTATAAAAAAATTATATTTATGTTACATGATATATAGTATTTCAAACATAGATCAAGTACTAAAGATGCACAAGGAGAAATTAACCTTTATTATGAGGCTCATTACAGTGAAAAGAAAGGGTGGGTAAATGATGAAGCACAAACAATATATGTAAATATATTATTATGCATCTTTATTGACACTTTTTATATATTTTGTTATTAATATATATTCCATCTTCTCCCTTTACTTATATATAGGAGAGGATACTTCAGATTAAAGAGCAACCCGTTCCAGAGGGATTTGAGGTCCCCACAGAACTTGAAATTATGCAGGAAATTTTAGGAAAATCTAGAGGTTATATTAGAGGACTTGGACATGGTCCAAAACTTGCCTCAAGCCACTCTGTTCATTTGACATCGGTTGATACTGAGTTAATAGCCATTCAAGAGAAATACAGAAGCAGGAGCAAGAATTATTAGCCCCTATTTGTCTACCATTTTTTCAAAACATTGTTTGTTACAGTAAGATTTTCCACCACATATTCACCCAATAAAATATTCCACACACAAACCAATAAAGTTATTTTAAATTTCAACCACAAATTCCCCAAAAAATACTATTCATTACTCTATTTTTCTCCCAAAAATGGGAGACAAACACTCAGATATGCATGCCGGGCTTTCTCAATTTGAGACACTAATGCATAAGTTGGTACCGAGTCAAGTCGGCAATTCTCCACAACAATTTGAACAGCAACAATATTCAGCACGCCATCGCCTTCTAATATGAATTATGATTTGTTTATTTATTTGCTTTAAGTGTTGAAACACCTATTTTTCTTTATGGATTGGTTCGACATAGTAGACCTTTTTTTTTTAATTTATTATGTAACTGAAAGTTTAATCGTCTAATATTTTTTTTCTAGAAATTTTATAAAGCTTTTATTATAAAACTTTTCCTCTAAAAATAATTAAAAATTTAAAAAAATTGTATTACATATTAAAATTTAGCGAGACGAAAAAAACAAACACTTGTTACTTTTTGACGTTGCAAAAAGAAGTTAAGGCAACAAGCAAAGAGTATTACAAATATAATAAAAGTGAAGGAAGAGGTACATTGTACAATAACGTACATTTGAGGACTTTTGCAGCACGCATTGCTTATTGACGTATCCTTCTAATCTACTACAATATTAGATCTTGCAATATATGAGTGAACATTGTAAAAAACCTATAGCAACATCTTTTGTCCATTGCAAAAATTGTTTTTCTTGTAGCGATTTTTTCCTCCAACTATAAAATTTTTAGCAACAAACATTTTTTATCGCAAAAAGTAGACCACATTGCATCACAAGAAATTTGTTGCAAGAAATAAAAGTTTGTCGCCATAAATTTCCCACCAAAAATATTTTGGCGCCTTACTTGCCTCATTTTTAGGCGACATTCTTTAATATTTGTCGTAATTTCTCACATTTCACGACAACTTTTTACGTCGCCTTATATTATTTGGTACTTATTTTTTTCATCACAATCTTTGTGACAAACTTTAAAAATATGTCGCGTTAAGTCACTTATTGCGACAACTTTTTGTATGTCGCGAAATCACATTTTTGTTGTAGTGAATACTACTCTCAATACGATGAAAGTAAATGAGTCCTACCTAAACTACAAATCTTTAAAATTTGGCAATCCATATATATCAATCCACACAAGTGCGTTGAGGAAGGTAATATCTCTCTTCCTTAATATGTTCCAATAGGGTAAAAAAAAACCCCTAAAAATTCATGCATTAATAAAATTATTACAACACACAAATCTTATTACCTATAAGTCTCAAAATTGATAGTACGGAGTACCTTTAGTTTCACAATAAACAATATAGCCATAAGAATAAAATAAAGAATACACATCATAAACCCTCTTTTACAAATCTCTCGTCTAGGAGTACCTCTAACATAATATTAAAACAATATCACAAATCAAATTTATAAATGTGTAAATAAGATTGCACAATACAGCAAATGATATAACATAAATCCAAAAATAATAGTGTCATAAGAATCGTGGATAAGAGTATAACCGTATCAATCAAATTTATGACATCAATAAATAAGACTACAATAAATCAAATTTATAATATTAATAAGTAAATAGTATTAGACGTTACCACAAATCCTATATATAGCTCGTTTAGGGAAATCCACGAGTCCCATTACAATATACCTTCAAGAAAACATGAATTTCTTCAAATTTCAATTGCCTATACTCCTGTTTCTCATAGCATATAACCCTATAGTATATTCACAAAAAATTAAAATAAACATCATTAACGATTTAGAAAATCCAATAACTGTCAGATGCCTTTTCAAAGACTTGCATGTGATTAGTAAGACTGGCGTATCGCCACATGGAGGTGTTTACCAGTTCAGTGCTGACTCAGGGGACATTATTTTCGCCCAAATGTATCTCGCAACTTCTTATTACGATTTAAGTACTGATATTGTTGTTCAGGAATGTAGTGAACGTGGGTGCTTTTGGAGTGTAAGGCAAGATGGATTATATCATTTGACCAATGGAAAATGGCTTAAGGTGACTGACTGGGTTCCGGATCGATAAAAGGGAAATATAGTTCTAAGGATTTACAAAGACTATTATAGTTTTCATTAATGAAGCCAAACATTGTTTTTCATTTGCAGTTTTTTGTTTCCTTGTTTGAAATAAGGGTTAAAAACCGAGTACGTGATCAAACTTTCAAAATGTTTCGCTTTCATTTACAAAATCAATTTTAGAATAAATTTGATTAATTGATTTAACAAATTCGGTGGCGTTTTTTATGAAGAGACTTGCGTAGCAAACTAAAATGACAATAGGCTAAAAAATCTACATTAAACTGGGAGTTAAATTGAGACTTATAACATCAAACTGAGTGTTTTAAAGCCAAAATCTGATGCAGAATAGATGTTCTCTACGTTATTAAACTCATCTCACCAAGGCCCATCAGCCAATAAACAACGTGATGTGGGTGGTGTTGGAAAAAAATGGTTTGGTGTATTTGAGATTTCATTTCTCTAACTCTAGATCTTAAATCATCATTAGAGGATTTTGATGATGTATCATGATGAAACCTATTTAATATATATTTCATATTAAAAGGTTTAGATGGAGCAACGGATTTTGAAGGTAAGAGTTGAGAGATCTTTTTCTTTAATTGAGAATCATCAATCTTTTCAATTATTTCTTGAATAAGTTCTTTTTATTTAGTAAGGACATTTATGATAACCCAAGATAACTAACCAAGAGGGGGGTTAATTAGTTTTTGAAACTTTTTCGACAATTAGTCTCAAAACTATTTAACACACAAGATATAAATACAAAGCATAATAAGAGAAGTGAATTTACAAATTCGATAACTTAATTCAAGTATTGTCACCTAAGGAAATATAGCACAATGTAAATAGCAATTTAAAGTAAAATGCAATAATCTAAAGAAGGCAAGCGAATTTAATGGGGTTCGATACACAATGTGTTCTACGTCCCCGTTACCAAACTCTTCGTCACAAGCAAGGCCAAATGCAGTATAATGGTAACTTATAACAAGGAGTACCAATCCTTAAGTGACTTACAACAAGGAGTACTTATCCTTAGGTGACTTACAATCAGGAGCACCTATCCTTAACAATAATCGAGTTTTCACAATGCTCTCGAAACCACTAAAGTATAAATGATAGTTTTACAATTGAAAGAACTCTCTTAACAAGTGATGTAATCAAGTCAAGTATTTAGAGAGTTAGAATAACACTTCAATAGATAGCAAATAATAAAGTTCAAGTGTTTATGTTGTAAACTTTGATGAATGATGGATAATGAAATAATTTATATCTTTGTATCAAAGTTTTCAACCTATAATTTCTCTTAACAAATAATACAAGTTAAGTATG